>JAGFPH010000415.1:171835-185586 GCA_018207615.1 Philaenus spumarius | reverse complement strand
CGTTACGTCATGATGGGTGTGTCGTTGTTTATGGTTGCCATGGTGATTACAGATTGTATAAATTGCATATTCGCATGTTGTATGTATTTTCCAACATAAAAATATAGTGGCGGGCCTCTTCCAGGCAAGACCCATAGCATTTTTTGTATTATCTGTTATAATATGAGGGACATAAAACTCTACACGAGTTCTATAGAAAATGTAATGTTCTTTCCGCGTGATTCTTTGACGAATGTGTTGATTATTATTTCTTGAGAAAACCCGACGAAGAACGCAATATCCGTCAATATTCAACTTACTGTAACACCTTCCTCATTGGTCCTAAACTCAAAAACAGCAAATACAATTTATGGTAAATTTGTTTTCTTTAGTTTTGTACGAGTTGGTATTTTCGGTATTACGGGCAAACACCTGCAAAGGTGCAATAATTTCGCTTTTTTTGCGAATATGTCAAAACGCTCCAGGAGATTTTGGTTGTAAACTTTAAATTTGGTTTCATAAAAAAAAAAAAAAAAATGAACAGCGGAGAAAATTACTAGTTGAATTTTGTCCACTGCAGGTGGTAAGTTTTACTGGGCTAAATTTACTTCCTTTTGAATTCTCCTACGCAACAGCTTCCATTACCTAGCCAAGCTAGTTTTCGGGACTTTACGATTCCTTTCACTTTGATATTTTCTTTTTGACTCTGTCTTTAAACTCTTTTATTGATCCTACACGGCGACAAAGAGTTTATTACATACAACCTTCTGCTGAATCATTCACACTAACAAATATATTAGTCTGCCATTGAAACAGGGGGCGAAATTAATATTCTTGATGTGGAAATAACTATCTTCTCCTTTACATGCTGAATATAAGTCAGATTTTTTTAATAAAAAATTATTCATCAATCTGTCTAAAGTCGCCACAGCAGTAAAACAAAGTTACAAGATACAGTGATTTAGAATGCATTTCTCGCAAAAATACTTTCTGTAAACAGTGGCCATTAACGTCTGTTTTCTTTCAGGAAACTCGATCTTTACAACGGCGAAAGGAATCGATTCCACTACTCGATTTTCCCTTCTCAGGTCGTCGGACGAGGATCAAATTTTAAAAACATATTTTCCAAAACTAAACGAATACATTCTACATATCATACAAGAGTTCAATAACAATACCTTTATCCAACACTCGGTGTTAGTCATGGGCTGTATACTGTTTGTAAGCCTTCTTATTGAATTGGTCCGGACGTTCTATTACGACGTATACGCCAAAATATAATTACACGCTTTTATACAATTGAATACAGCCAAAGTTGACAACATTAAACAAGACTCTCGCACAGTTAAATGAATAATGCAGATATTGTAACATCTTGAGGTAATGCAACTGTCGTACCATACGTTCTACATAAAAACAAGTAATTAAATACACTAAATTCGGTACCAAAAAATGTACGTATTATAGAAGAAAATGTTACAAATTGCAGTATTGACTATACCATTAACGTACAATGGTAATCACTCCTAAAGACACTCTGACCTAATGCTAATCTAAAATAACCTAGCTCTAATAAAACTTATTCTAACAGTATCCTCTAACCTAACAATAAACTAGCTAAAGTCCAACCTAATCTATCTTACCAACGACCAACCTAACCTAAAATAACCTAATCTAGCTTAATGTAACAGTAACCTAGCATGAAGTTAGGTATCAAAAGCATAATCTATTTTAACACCAACTAACTTAACACTAAGCTAAACTCTAATCTAATCTATCTTACCAATGACCAAATCTAACCTTACCTAAAATAACCTAATCTAGCGTAATGTAACAGTAACCTAGCATGAAGCTAGGTATCAAAAGCATAATCTTTTTTAACACCAACTAACTTAACACTAAGCTAAACTCTAACCTAATATATCTTACAAATGACCTTATCTAACCGAACTCTAACCTAACCTAATCTAGCTTAATGTAAATGTAACCTGGCATGAAGCTAGGTATCAAAAGCATAATCTATTTTAACACCAACTAACTTAACACTAAGCTAAACTCTAACCTAATCTATCTTACAAATGACCTTATCTAACCGAACTCTAACCTAACCTAATCTAGCTTAATGTAACAGTAACCTAGCATGAATCTAGGTATCAAAAGCATAATCTATTTCAACACCAACTAACTTAACAATAAGCTAAACTCTAACCTAATCTATCTTACAAATGATCTTATCTAACCGAACTCTAACCTAACCTAATCTAATCCAACTTAATCTAAAAGTAACATAGGTATGATGCTGGGTATCCCAAGTCTAATCTATTAAAAAAAAATCTAACCTAACACTAAACTAGTCAAATTCTAACCTAATCTTTTTTAATAATGACCTAATCTAATTTAACTTTCTCTAACCTAACCTGATCTAACTTAATATAACCTAATTTTCCACTAATCCAACTTAATATAACAGTAACCTAGCACGAGGTGGCTAGGTATCTCTAGGCTAATCTATCTTAACCCCTACTTAACCAACATTAAACTACTTCAACCCTAAAATAACCTATCTTCCAATGACCTAATATAAGAGATCTTTAATCTAACGTAACCTAACCTAATTTAACTTTACACTAACGTCTTCTATCCAGACAATAACCTAATCTAGCCAAACCGAGGCTAAAACTAACATAAACTAACAATAGCAAAATCTAACCAAACACAACCCAACCTAAGCTAACAATAACCTAATCTAGAATAACTCTAACCTAAACTATCCTACAACTAACATAAAATAACAATAGACAAATATAACCATACGCAACCCAAAATAACATAAAAATAACTCAAAATCTAGCCTCCAACCTAAAATAACAATAACATAAAAAAGCATAACTCTAACCTAAATTATCCTAAAACTAACACCAACAATAGCATAATCTAACCAAACACAACCCAACCTAACAATAACCTAATCTACCTAAAGCTGACCTTACCTAACGCAACCTAACCTAACAATAACCTAATCTAGCCTAATACCAACACCCTGATTCTTCTCACCATCTTTAAAGATCATAATTCGCCCAGTTAACAGGCACACAGTTTTTGAATTCATTTTAATACGAGTACAACTAAAACTATTTTAAATAAAATATAATATTCCTATATTATTATAAGTATTAGACTGAAAACTGTAATGTTGTATATTTTATTAAGCAAATATATGACCGATTTGATGTCAAGTTTTTTTGTTTCTTTACGTTTATAAATTTAACACTGACATATTTTTCCAAAAGCAATAACATATCAGTTCTTTTCCAGCACACATTTGTAATATTTGCAATTTTTACTTAACTTTGTCTTGATAAATATTTTGTTTATAAATGCAGATATTTTACAAGCAATTTTTTCTAAATGATTATTTACCGCCTTTGAGGGATGTAAAATGTAATTTGGTAATTTAAATTTTCTAAAAACGACTTTTCTAATTTAAAACCGGTAACAAGACGTAAGGGCGATAGGGAAGCCATTGTTCAGGACTTCAGACAACCCTCGCTAATGCTTCACTATTTCTATGTTTCCATACATACTATATGAATCTGCAGTGTTTATTTTTCTTACAGGAACCCCAAAACCTCAAGCAAGGGACGGAATTAAGAGTAAAGCTCCCAGACGTTTCCCGCTCAACAGGAAACCCTTTTCAAAACGTCTTCCGCCCGAACTCTATTATTATTCCAAAATGTTGAGGCTTAGGAAGTATTTAAACCAGTACAAACGCATCGAAGCCGAACCCGCAATACATTTCGGAGTGGTTATATTCGGCATCAGTTCTGTGTTCTATGTGTTATGTCACGTCTTCCACGAGTTTTATCAAATCCTTAGTGTTTGATTTATTTATTATTGTTATTGGAAAACTGCTTGTTATTCCTTATTTATGATTTGCACATTTCACAACAATTTCGCCAGTTTAAAAAAATTTAAAACTTTTGTATTTTATTTTGTTATTTAACTTATAATTTTTAATATATTTCATATCATTTAATAATATTTTTTCAGTAAAGATTTAAAAATTAAAACGTCTAAACAATTATTGATTTAAACGTTATGTAGTTGACAATACGCTTAATCCTTTTATTACCGGTACCAAAATACTACGACATGTTATTTGAAAAATGCAATATATTTGTAAATTTGTTTTACATGGTCACAACTCTGCCCGAGCGGCTTTTATAGTGACCAAACTAATGTAAACTGAAAGGGACATTTTTGTGGCTGGAATTGTTTTTATAGAGATTATAGCTGGCCCGATCCGGCTTTGCACGAATTGACAAATCAAAGTTAAATGTATATTAACAAAAATATATATATAAATAAATAACTATGCATTTCTTATGCGGATTTTTAGTAACTTTGACTCCCCAAAACCCCCCTAAAATTTTTAATTTTCTTATAACCTTTCTTAGCGAACACCTATGGTCCTAGAGGAAGGTACATACCAAATTTGGTTCCAATCCGTTCAGTAGTTTTTGAGAAATCTTGATGAGTCAGTGAGTGAGTGGTATTTGGCTTTTATATAATATTTATAGATTGAAACTTAAACAAGGGTCAACTTACACATCATATTAAAATTATTTCAAAAGGATCATTTTGATAACGGTTTGGTTTCCTTTTTTTTGTCGGCCTTCCTAACTAGAATTCTAACTGACTTCGGCCTAGAGACCTTTTGCATTTTCTGTGAAAATGTAATGTTTCTTGGTGATTCTGGTTTGAAATTTACAAAATGCCGCCATTTTGAAACGCATTATCTATATCTATATATATATAAACGAAATACCACTCACTCACTGACTCACTCATCACGATTTCTCAAAAACTACTGAACGGATTGAAATGAAATTTGGCATGTAGCTTCCTCTAGGGCCATAGGTGCTTACGAAGAAAGGGTTTGAAAAAATTCGAAATTTTAGGGGGGATTTGGGGGGATCAAAGTTATTAAAAAACGATTTCTTCAAAACTACCGAACGGATTGGAATGAAATTTGGTATGAAGCTTCCTCTAGGGCCATAAGTGTTCACTAAACAAGGGTTTTAAAAATTGGAAATTTTAGGGGGGTTTGGGGGGTAAAAATGACTAAATCACGATTTCTCCAAAATTACCGAGCACATTGGAATAAAATTTGGTATGTAGCTACCTCAAGGGCCATAGGCGCTCGCAAAGAAAGGGTTTAAACAATACGAAATTTTAGGGAGGTTTGGGGGGGGGGGATCAAATTTATTAAATCACGATTTTTTCAAAACTACCGAATGGATTGGAATGAATTTTGGTATGTAGCTTCCTCTATGGCCATAGGTGCTCACTAAGAAAGGTATGAAAAATTTAGAAATTTTAGGAGGGATTTGGGGGATCAAAGATACTAAAATCATAATTTCAGATCTTTTATTTTTATGACAATAGTGCTTTTATTATTTAAGATCTATATATATAAAAGCCAAATACCATTCACCGACTGAACACTTAAAAAGAATACAATTACGTTAAAAAGACTGAAAATACCAATCACTACGGGCAACGCCGTACGGGTCAGCTATTATATATATATAATCCAAATACCACTCATTGACTCACTCATCAGGAAATCTCAAAAACTACCCAACGGATTGGAATGAAATTTGGTATGTAGCTTCCTCTAGGGCCCTAGGTGCTCGCTAAGAAAGGTTTTACAAAATTGGAAATTTTGTGGGGGGAGGGGGTCAAAGTTACTAAAAATCCCCATAAGAAATACATAGTACATAATATATTTATTGATATATTTGTTTGGTTAATATACATTTAACTTAGATTTGTCTATCCGTGCAAAGCCGGATCGGGCCAGCTAGTTACGTATTTTCGTCTTGAAATTGATCATTGATATTTACTCCATGCCAAGTTATACGATATGCATTATTTAGTAAAAGAAACAAACTGGCGGATAAGTGGAAAACGAAGCGGTTCTGGAAAAAAATTAATTTTTAATTTTGACCCATGTAACTCATTTCCCGAAGTTTGCCACTTTCCTTACTGGAAACCGTGTATAGAGAGAGTTATTCCTGGTTTCTTTTGTACTTGGAAAGTTGGTCAAAATCCCGTTAATTACTAAAGTGTTTTGCCTTTTCGTCATATAATACAGCTCAGCAGGAGCTCCTGTCCAGTAACACTTTTGTCTGAATAAACGGGAGCTTAAATTAAAACTGTGTAAAACACGTTTTTTCTTCTAAAATCCAAATTTTGATTCTTGTCCGTATTTTCTTTCAGGAAACCCGCAGCGTCCTCCAGGTCCCGGAGCTGTTCTATCGAAGGATAAGAAATATTTCCCCACGGTTACTAGACTCGTGAACTTTATCAATCGGTATCAATACCATGCAATCTTCCACTACCTTGGCCGTATACTGGGAATTACACTTTTTATTTACGCAATTTACGGACTTTTGATAGACTTGTTTGATATTTATTCTTACTGAAATGATTAAATGGTGTGCAAATTAAATTATAAATTTTTTTATAAATTTCGATTTTTCATGTTTTTTTCTTCCCCACTTTTTCATGAAGGCTATTTTTCAGAAAATTTTTGCAAGATCAATATTCTCGTCCTAATGAATGCTATTATTTGTCTCGGATGTATGTATTTGCAAGGGAACCCTGTACCCAAAAAACGTGTCAATTTGATTAGGTACAGTGACTTGGTTCCAAAATTTTCTATTTCTTCCATGAATTATCGATCCCTAAAAATGTTTGTATAATTAAAAATAATTCAAACACGCAGCTGAACCGCTGATGTGAGTTGAGCAAATTTCCAAAATGGAGTTTATATGCCTATGTTTTAGGGTTTCAAATAACGATTTGGGAAATAGGTCTATTCACGACGGTGCTGAATAGCTGCAAAACGGATCGCACGCCATTCCGCATATTGGGAGTATCTTCAACACACAAAGCATTGCGTGCTTCGCACGCCAACCCCTGTATTGCAAGTATCTTCAATACACAATGCATTGCCAACCACACAGTAGAATCCACCACATGGCTTTGAACCGGTTACTTCTATGTTATTTTACGTTTTGATCGATTTTGTGGGAACCAAGCTAGCTATAAGGTCGCGTAAAAAAGCAAAATGTGCAGAATAACATCCTGCGTTTATATTTGCAGAAAAGACTAAAGAAACACCCATTCTCGTAGGAAAAATCTCAAAAAAGTTTTACTTTTGGTCAAAAAACGTCCTTCTGATTGTTGGATTTTTTGGCTAACGAACTCGTCCGAGCGACGTAGACTACCGACATGTATACCAAATTTGAACCAAATCGGACTTAAAATGCGGCCGCTAGAGTGCGAACACATATATATGGTAAGACCTAAGGTCGGGAGTAGCAAATGAGCACCGATCATGGTCACCAGAACCGTTTAGTTGTGTTATTAAAAATTATAACATGCTCTAACGGAAGGATTTTACATTCAATTTTGTACACGCATTGATTTTCTAAGTCACTCGGACGAGTTCATTATAAAAAAATCCAACAACTGGAAGCACGTATTTTGACCAGAAGTAAAACCTTTTGAGTTTTTTCCTTCTAGAATGAAACTTTTTTGGGGGTTTCATATACAACCATAAATGCAGTAGATTATTCTGTACATTTTGTTTTTATACACGACCTTATAGCCCATCTGGTTTCCCAAAATCAACAAAACGTAAAATACCACAACAGAACCATACAAGTACCATAAAAAGCGAGTTTGTCCGCTGCGAGCGGAGCGAAGCAGTCAATAACCGAAGGTCGAGGTGCAAACTCGCAAAGCGAGTGTTTTCGCTGTGAGCGGAAGAAAGCAGTGCGTGAACCACGGCTGGAGGTTGATCTCCAAACTAATTCTACTGATGAACTTTTCGTACAAGCAGGCGACGTTTTAGCGCCATCGTGATTAGACCAATTCCCCAAATAGTTGGTTGAAAAACTAAATCCCCCTAAATCCCTAAATCATATAAACTTAACTTTGGAAATTCGCTTAACTCACATTAGCGTTACATCTGGATGCTTGATCGAATTATTTTTATTTTCTCTTCACTTGAACACATTCAAACAAGTTTTCATGAATTCAAAGGTCTTTAAATATTACGAAAAAACCTTCAGACAGTTTATTTCAATCATGCAGAATGTCTCAAGAAAATCGCATATACAATTTTACTAAACATTATAATTGCAATTAAATATAAGTAAATAAAACAGTTTTGGTAGCATACAATTAATTAATTGCAATGGGTCATACATCACCAAGCTCCCGTTCAAAAATTCTAAATAACGACTTCCTTTTATTACAAACCCTAGGAGAGTTCACTAGTATCCATGATATAAAAGAATGGAGCTTTAGCAGTAGTTTTGAAAATTAAACACGTTTATATATAGATTAAAGAAGCTCTGGTAAAAGACTCACAAGCAACGTGCCGAGTGATACAAAGAAAGAGAGAGGTTTCACATCATTCGATAATTTTCCAAGCCGATCTGATTAAAACGAGTTTGGAACAGACATCTGTCGATCTTTGAAAAGTAGAATTTATTTAGTTGTAATTGATATGGGTTGGATAAAACAGCTTTAATCAAAATTTTCCTGCTATGGGTTTGGAGTAAAGGTAAGGTAGATTCGTTGCAAAGTTAAGACCGAACTTTGAACATTATCTGTCTGAATACCCAATACTCCTTCTCAAAACCTTTGCGAGTGGTAAATCAATCCGTGAGGAAAGGCGACTTCCCCCAGAGTTGGAATGGTATACGGACAGCTTGAAAGCAAAGGGGAGTACAGGTGCAGAAATCTGTGGAGGCAACCCAAGGCACGAATGCGTCCGGCCAATGGGGAAACACCAAAGAGTATTCCAAACAGAAGTTATAGCTCTATTGGAATGTGTCAGAGAAAATCTTAGAGTCGGTCACACGAATAAGGAAATCTGTATATATGTACAGACAGCTTTGAACGCTCTGAGCTAGTATGAATTCAGGTCAAAGTTGTCTGAGAATGCGTCAAGTCCACAGTACAGCAGGCAGGTCTCGACAGATTCATGCTCTGTTGGGTACCAAGGCATGCTGGAACAGGTGGAAATGAGTGTTCAGATAGGTCAGCAACTGAGTTTACAGGACCTGAACCGCTGTGCGGCAAGACATCAGCTATTCAAGACTAGAGAACGGAAGGAGGTGGAGGAGCATCCTATTCTTGGTAATGAGCAAACTCTCGCTTGTTGGTCCGTCTGGGCAAATTGCTTCTGATATACTTATCCTGTGCAGGTGCAATATAAAGAAGATGGTAGCTCTAATAACAGGACATGGCCACCTTAGAAAACACAATCGAGAATTTACATCTTCATCGGAGACTCCAAACTCAGGAAATGTGGCCTGCAGGAGGAAACTGCAGAACAGCAGATCTAAGAGTGTGAGAGGGTTAAACAAAAAGTTTGTAAAACTAACCAAGGGTCAAAACATCCTCCAGGGCAACCTTGTTAGAAGAATCCTTAGTTTCACTGAAATTATGGAATTTGACAGCGATAACTAGGGTTTTTGACATTTATGTAGGAGCGCAATTAGCCCTTGAGGCTGACAAGGAATGGACCGCCCACTTAAGAAGAGGAAGAAGAAGAAGAGCAAGGAAAAGAAGAATAAGTGGAAGAAGTAGCTGGAGACTTATCTGAAGTGGTATTAAAATAATCCAAAACAGATTGAGCGTTAATATAATAGTTAACAAAACGTTTTCGTCAACGTTTTAACTGACTGAATCAATTATCTGGAGATAATAATCTGTGTAATAAAAGTTGGAGATTGTTATCCGTCTATGTCAGAGTAAATTGTAGTGTTGCATAACGAACTGTTCAAATTGTAATGTGAGTTTCTGCATCAAGTAAAACAAACATGGAGGTTTCAAATTTACAATAACATTGTGATATGATAAAAATAACATCAACTAACTATAAACATGTACTTTCAGCTTGTGATAGCAATGCTTCATGGATTGATTATTTGTGGTAAGTTATTGTCCATAATAATAAGTAAAGGGTAAAAATAAAGTAAAAGCAATGACTACTTTTACATTTATAAGACGAGCAGTTTAAGGATCTGCTCCAGTAAACGAGAAAGCAACCGGAAACTCAACCGCTTCTCACTGTATCTCTATCTGAACAGTGCAATTTCTTGCAGCTGAACGCTTTGACATTGCCTCATTTCAAACCATTTTATAAGTCTATCTTTTGTAATTGAGTGTTAAAAAAAACACTGAATATTCTTTATAAAATTTCGGATCCGGCTTGCAAATTATTTTTCATTATTAATTTTTTATCGTGTTAGCAAAAAATTAAAACTTTGTACTTACAAAATGTCAATTACATAACAAATCAAAAGCATTTAAAAAAATGTAAATTGCTAGACTGATGCGTATTGTGACTGTGCTTAAAATGAGACCTTGCAAACGATTTTATGATTAAAAGTAGACGAAATAAATGCCTTGAAATTTAACATTGCTCTTATGGGATACAAATCCAAGATGGCCGCCACTACAGCAGACCCTTGAATGGGAAGGATTCAGACTGGGAGAGTAGTTAAAAAATGAGTTTGTGCCATCACTAGGAGCTCTCATGGCGCGTTTTACCTGCCGAGTGTGGGACAAGGATGGAAAGAGGAGGAGAGAAAGAGAGTTCGACTGTCTTGTGACCGATGGCGCAAACGCACTTTTATACCTGTTTCCCTGGTCTGAATGGTCTTATTGTTATGTAGTCATTGGTAAAAGTTCGTCATCTTAAGAAAATACCAACAAGGTCATGAGTTGTAATAGCCTAGTATTGTAACTGACGATAATAAACGGTGTACCGTTACTTAAACTTTTGTCATCATTTATGATTGGAGTGTCTTGTACTTTTTTATTTCCATACCCCAGTATGTATATTATGTTTGTAGGAATACGGGAAGATTCTGCACATCGAAAAATCCGCACAACTGGAATTTAGCGAAAATACCGAACAGGCCTCCAGGTTAATGTTTGACGAGGGTGAGACAAGGCTTAACCCTGGAGGAAACAAAATTTGGCAGACGAAAAATGCGCACAACACCTAGAACCCTCTCCTCGGCAATGGGTGATTATTTCTCAGAAACTAATTTTCCTTAAATCAATTGTGCAATTCGGATTACCAACTATAGCGGAGTAAAGAAATTGGTTTTATAAGAACAAAATATAGTGATAGTTTAAAAAAAACGAATATTTTTGCACTAGTATATAAAATATAATTATATTGAATATATTAATGAAAATATATATTTTTTTTACCAAATCTAACTACGTAAAATAATGCTGCGTCTTATGTATCAGACTAAAGAATATTTCCTCAATTTTGTAGAACAAATATTAAAATTTACAAATAATTTAAAAGAAAGTTAATTGTAGAGATAGTTTAAGTATGCCATTTAGCCATTTAAAATATTTATCAATTGCTAATTGAAGATGTCCAGTGTTGCTCAATAATCAGCTGATATTAGTTACACCTATATTCATGGCAACAATAACAACAACCTAACCTAACCTAACCCAACCTAACCTAAACTAACATTGTGAAGATATTAAGATATTGTTTTCATTCCGCTTTTTAGATGTATATTACGTTAGATTAAGTAATTTATACTCTGTCTAGTTCAGGTTGGCCGATGGACCCGGGACTACCTGAGGCCACCCCTAAAATCCCTCGCCGCTGTCCGCTGCCTAGGCGATGAGTCACCTACTGGCTGTGTTTATACAATAGTACACTTTCTTAACAGAATAATAATTTAACATTTTTAAAAGTATGTTTGAAATCTACTAAAAAAAGTTATGAAAAATGATACCAAACTCGACCTAGGTATTAGAACATTTAATCTGATTATGACAATGTTTATAAACGAACAAATCTGGTGACAAGAATCCATTTTTAAGAAGACATCTTGCAAGTGAACCGATCAGAAATAATTTCAGACCGCTGTTGGTGTAATAGTTAATAAACTATTGCATAGTATTGTATTTTTATTGTTGCATAGGATTTGTATTGTATAGTATTATATTGCATTGTATATAGCATATTGTGTATATAACTTTTTCTCCGATTGTTATTGTAATTTGTATTAAATACATTATATCTCAGTAAAAAGATTTACTATTATTAACAAATTCTACAGTCAATTTACGTTTACCCAAACAGTCCCTAAGTAAAGCTTTTAATATTAATTACAGCTTAAAACTTGCCTTCTAAATTGTCTAAATAAAAAGTCGCGGTCAAAATGTAAACAATTCTTAATAAAGTTCGTATTAAATGTTATAATACCTAGGTCGAGTTTGGTATCACTTTTCATAACGTTTTTAGTAGATTTCAAATATACTTTTAAAAATGTTAAATTATTATTCTGTTAAGAAAGTGTACCATTGTACAAACACAGGCTGTAGGTGACTCATCGCCTATTTAGCGGACAGAGGGGAGGGGTTATAGGGGTGGCCTCAGGTAGTCCCGGGTCCATCGGCCAACCTGAACTAGACAGAGTATAGTGACTGCAATAATAACCTTTATACAGGCTGTTTGAAAAGTCTGGGAACAGCTTAAGGCTCGGCTCTCCACATACAAAACTACGATATTGGGTACCAATTTCAATGTTAAATAACCAAAACATACCTTCACTATTAAGCATATTTTTGTGCTGTTTTTGATAAAACGAAAGCTGTATTTTTTTTCTTAAAGTAAAATAGACTGTGGGTGTTGATTGATAAGGATTTTTGCAATATCTCTTTTTGAAACTAAGTAAACAATTTATAAAGTTTACTATTTTTTACTATTTATATCATACGTTTATGAAAAAAATAAAACGGTTTCTGAAAATGTATTCGGCAATCAACATCCGCATATGACAGTACTTCAAAATGAAACAAAAATTTTAAATTTATTCCACGAATTAACGGAAAAAATGACTTATTCTGTAGCATTGCTCTTATGGGAATAAGATTCAATATGGCTGGCAGGGAAGCGCCCCCTTAATATCTGAAAATGTATGAGTTTTATGAGGTAGAAATAGAGGCAGTTATTTACAACCATAAAAGAACCACTTTTTGGTAAGTTTGAAATTTTTGTCGTCCATCTTGGATGCGCCATCTAGGAATTAACTTTTTTTTTATGGGAAGGTGGTCATGTGATACATCACTTCGATGTAGAATTTCAAGAGAAAGCCAACGGTGAAATTTGCACATCCATATCTTTAACCGATTCTAAATGGCGGCCAAAAACAACGAAATCGTGTTTTATTTGCAGTACTATTTAAAAAAAATATTAATTATTCTTCTTTTTGGATTCAGAATTAAATAAGCTTTAAAACGATATGCCACATAACGATATTTGGGAGTATTTAAAAAAATTTAGTTACAGCCATTTTGATTTTTTCAAAACTGATTTCGAGTGGTTGAACTAAATGCAGTTGTGTAGCATATCGTTTGAAAGCTTATTTAATTCTAAATACAAAAAGAAGAATAGTTAATATTTTAATAAAAACATAGTATAGCAAAATGGGGCAAAATCGGAAAACAAGATTTCGTTGTTTTTGGCCGCCATTTTTAATCGGTTAAAGATATGGATGTGCAAATTTCACCGTGGGTTTCTCTTGAAATTCTACATCGAAGTGATGTATCACATGACCATCTTCCCATTAAAAAAAAATAAGTTCATTCCAAGATATCGGACCCAAGACGGAGGACAAAAATTTCAAACTCACCAAAAA
>JAGFPH010000415.1:135274-156303 GCA_018207615.1 Philaenus spumarius | reverse complement strand
TGGGCTTTAAAATTAAGATTAAATGTAAATGGTGACAATAATTTTAACCATTTTGGTATCAAAGTTTATTTTCTGGAGATTGTAGGGGGATTCATGCACACTGTGCTAAATGCTTAATGTGTTATCATGCTAAACTGCTATTTGAATTTTGAGTAAAGGATCCCTTGTGCAAATGTGCTAATGTGTTATTTGCTAAAGTGAGGATATCCTTATTCAGTTTTGTTCAGGTTATAATAGTTTCGATAGTTTGTGTGCTTGTGCTTGATCAAATAAATTTTAATTGAAGTGCCAAAGACAATTGGAAAGGAAAAGTCCTCCTCATTTAATTGTTCAAGTTGGTTGTAAATAAAAACACCATTTTGATAACTAATCAATATATTTAAAAAAAGGATTTCTAATAACAAAAAATTGACAATACAAATATGTACAGGATAGCAGCCTTGTGGCTTTGTCCCCTCCGATTCTCCAGAAATTACTGTACTACCTGAAAAAAAAAAAAAATAAATTGAAGAATATTAATACCTGAGTAATTTACTATCGGTATAATTAATATGAAATGGGTTCATTCATAGGGGTTCTTTTTAGAAAATAGAAATTACTTGTTATATTTATATACTGTATTACTGTACTCAGAACATTCTAAAGATTGATTTGGTATATACTTTATTACATTATTTTGATTACATCACTTTTTTTACAGTTCTTTTGACTGAAACTTTTATACCCTACGCACTTTATAAGTTTTGAATTGTATTTTAGATAAAATTAGGCCTCATTTTCTGCATTTTTGGAAACATATTTTGTGTTTTCGTGATCTAGGCTAAATTACTAAAGTTTAGAATATGCCTCTTTACCATATTCTTTAGTTTGTAAAAGAGATTTTTTCCCCTACTTACTAATAATGTATCATATTACATTTTTGTACATTTACAACAAGATTAGGCCTCTTTTTGTTTCATTTTTGCTTACATATTTGTGCAAACAAAATCAAATACACAGAAATGTTTTCTGTACTTTTCTGAACACGAAAATACAAAAATGTACTTATCTAAAATGGATTAGATAGGTGTTTAAATGAAAATGTGTTCCAGTAGTAGAAATGTGCCTGCCAGTATAGAAATATCCAACTGCCAGATGGAGGGTTAACAAGAAAGTCAAAAGAAGCGAAAAGAAAGAAAATTATCTTAAACTTCGTCGGATTCTCGGAAATTAAAGATAGGAGAAGATGTTTATTTTCCTTGCTCCATCGTTTCCCCGATTCCTGCCGAATTCTTTTCTTGGGTTTGAAATTATTATTATTATTTTCCATCTCAAATAAAAAGAGTACTGGAAAACCACAAAATTATAACAAACAAACTGTTGTTGATTCTAGCTGAAAACCTCAAATTACCTTCCCCGAGAGTTTTACGACGTCAACTCTGGTTTAGCAGACCCAAGATCATGCTAAAGTCGAGTGTGCTATCGACTCTAAATAGCACACTTCTGTCAAACGAGTTTCTCGATTTTAACACACTTAACACGTTTAACATACTTAGCACAGGTTGCATGAATCCCCCATGTATTTGTTGCGTGCTATACGATAAATTCTAACTCCGATTTCTACATGGGCGACAATAGCGAAGCGACACGAGCGACCGAGTGATTTTTGAGTTTAACAAATAAATGTAAATGCATTGGACGACCGTAGCGACGTGACGTGAGCTGGTGGTGCGACCGAATTTTGAAATTTCAAATCAGTTTGTCTTTTGCCGGTACGGTAGCTCATGTCGCGTCGCTCCTGTCGCACGTATGGTTGTTGCGATATCGGGAAGTTTCCGATATTCGATATTGATATCGATATCAAGCTCTAGTATCGATATCACGATATTATCGAATCAAAATATCAATATTGGCAATGTCAAATGATATCGATATTATGTTTTTAACGATTAAAATAAAGACTTATAATATGGTAGGCCTAATTATTTACTTACATCTGACCAGAGTATTTTGCTTGTCTTCTGAAACTACACGTCAAACTAACTCTAAAACTCGATCATTTTCGCGGAAATCAAATATTATAGAAATTAGGAAAAGAGAAAACTCTAAACAATAGTTTATGTTCAGAAATATTGGTAATTGTTTACTTACGTATGACTAGTGGTTATGTTAAACTTTTTGCTTATATTATATTTTGCTTATATTATGCCTATATTCTGAAACTACACGTCAAACTCAAATACTATCGGGAGGTAAATCTATGTTCAGGACGATATATTGTAGATGGTAGGTTTCTCTATGATCAAGGGTGTTTTTAGTTCATATTAAGGTAGGTTAAATAAAAACATAGATATGTTTAGAAACTTAAAAATCATTCTGTGATTGTATAGATTAGGGCTGTATTACGCTATCAAATTTCTTTGTCACTTTGATCAAATTTCTTTGATGCAATATTCTAAGAGAGAACTTTTGATCAAATCTTTCATCAAAGATCTTTGACAAAAGAACTTTGATAGTGTAATACAGACCTTGTGTTTTTATTTTCAGGCGTTGCAATTCTGTTGTACGAAAGAACGTAATTGCTACAGTATAGTCAAAAATATCGAAATCCGATATTGACGTTATTCTTCCGATATTGCGATAATATCAAATCTCTAATATCGGAAATATCGACACAATAATATCGATATTTTCTAATATCGATAATATCGCAACATCCCTAGTCGCACGTAGTACGCGCCAACGATACGGACGGCACCACCGATGTCAGCGATCTGGGATAAGATCAGCTCAAGGATATGACCACCGGTGTCGCGTCGCTCTTGTCGCCTACGTAGGAATCGACATAAGTTAATGGTGTGCAATGCTACTTTAATAAATGGACAGTGGGCGGAGTAAACCTTGAGAAGGCCGGCCTGTGATATTGCATTGGTAAGGCGCTTGAGCGTGATAAGAATATCGCTTGTATACACTTTTTTTTGCCAGTATAGGCCTACAAATTAACTATAACCCAACTATCGAATATTTTACCAAAGGTTTGTAGGATATAACCTAAAGAATCGATTAGTATAACTTTTATCGAGATATAGTTAGAATAGGCCGAGCAACAGCTGAGTAATGCGTCGTAAATTACGACTCTGTCGCTTCACAAACGTTTGAATAAGTCGTACTTTAGGACTCATCAGTTTTAGGGTAGACATATGTACAACATGACACTCGAATCGATACTTCGCAGTTGGTAAGACTAACGAGTGAACACTCCATTGGGACCACTATATTGATACCAGCAAACTTTAAATAATTACTGTTCCAAAATCATGTGATTTATTGACCGAGCGAAGCGAGGTCTCCGTTTTAACTCGACCGTTCGGCATTTCGTCTGTGTGTCTGTCTGACGATTACGGCCAAACGCCTTGACCGATTTTGATGATTTTTTGCATGAATGTTCCTTATTATAAGGCCGAGCCATGTATATACACGGTTTTTTCCATTTTTCATTTTTAACCCCTTAAATAAAATAAAAATGGTGTCCGGACAGTTTCTCTCAGTGTAAGCATTTTTCTAAAGCCAGTTTGTGGCTTAACCGTAAGTCGAATTTAAAAACTAATGAAAGTTTGCGGGTAGCAAATTCGATTTTCATCTAAATTGTGTTCTTGATTTTTTCCCGTATCTCTAACGGTAAGCTCACAAAATGGCCGTAAACTTAAAATTTGTTAAAAATCGTCCAAGTTTTTGTATTTTAACCATGTTTTTATACGTTTATTCTAAACCAATTTAAAAGTGTTCCATAGCTTTTTTGTAGATACAAGTTTAAAGAATTCATATATATGCCAGTAAAAAAATTGTTTAAGTAAAATTAACAAAGTTATTAGCTCAAGAAACAAGCACGTTCAGTAACGAAAGGAAAAAGTTAAACTTTAGGCCTACATAAAAAGTAGTAAAAGTTTGTTGATAAATGTAAAAAAGTTTCGTAATTTAGTTCTAAATAGAACTGTATAAAAATATTTATCAATTTCAAATTTCTTATTTTGAAACACCAGTTTTTATGTTCCTACTATAATACTGCTAACAAAACTAGGCCCGTTTTTGAATAGTAATTTAAGAATAAATCTTTGCCCAAAATTACATATTATTATAAGAAAGTGTAGAGGATAAATCAAAGAATTGAACTGTATACTTGTAAATTATTATTTCATAAAAGTATTTATACTAATTATTTATACTTAGCTTTAATTGAATTACAAAATGAGATGAAACAAATGAAACCTCGCGGCGAAAAAGGACGTGCAAAAAATGACCGTTGGACAGCGTGAGAAGTAAATGGGTTGAGATCACTATGACGACGCTTTAACATCGTTTGTTTTCATTATTTCTAATATTGGAGTATGATATGGGACTGTAAATACGTTGTTAAGTTTTAGTTATTTAAGTACGTAAATATTTAATTCTAAGTTTTTCCCTCAAAAACGCGATATTTGTAGCTGCCTTACGCATTAAAATACATAAAACACAATGTCCCCTAAAAGAAAATCGTTAGCAGTTAAAGCTCAAGAAAAGAAAAAAAAAAAACGAGAACTAGAAAATCGCGGGAATTGCAAAATAATGTTTCACTGGCTAAACCTTCTGCTTTCTTCCTTACTGGCACACTATTTTTAACCTAAGCTCAAAACCACATTTGTTATTTCAAAGAGCGAGGTCTACTGTTCACAGAACTACTAGTTATTAGTATAGTATTTAACACAAGTTTTATTTCCCCCCTTTCCAATTAAAAGATATTTTTTTCTAAACCAATCATTGGAAATTAGAAAGGATAACAGATTGTTTAATTTTGTTCAGTTTAAAATCTTTAATCTATGCCAGTTAGACTAACGCAGGAGGGGAGTAGGGTAACGCTAGTAAATAGACTCAATGTTTTAAGCTGTTTACGGGTGTGCAATACCACTCTAGTAAAAGCATCTAATTCAGTGAGTGGAGCCTATGACAAGATTGACCTATGATACGTCATGGATAAGCGCCTAGAATATCTCTTGTACACACTTTCGTTTTCACTAATGGCGGTTGTGGCGCGGCCCTCGTCTAGTTCTCCCCTGTGGTGCCATGGCTATGGTCTCCCTTTTCGGGTGTGCTGTCGGTCCTCTTGCCTAGGCAATGTCAGGATGGTTTGTGGGTGTGAAGGTTCTTCAAATAAGGCGACGAAACGATTGTTTCATTTGAAAGCGTTTATTTAATTTATTCCTCTGTTGGCCAGGACTTATAACTAAACTATTGAAGGTAAAGGCCAGTCCACCTTGAGTGATCTGTAGTCTGCTCCAAACCAAAGTCACTAACAGACTGACTTGGGCTTGATCGTTTAGTCTCTCCCCTCCCCTTAACTATAAACTATGACATCAGCTATTGTTTGTTTGCAAGCCATTATTTAGCACGACCGCTATCATCATATATCCAGTGGTGATTGTTACATAAGGTGATGTGTAGCAGTCAAACGGTCTTATTAGCGAATTTCCATAGGAAAAATGAGCTATTGCAGTGGCCCTTATGATGAGACCCAAGGTTGGGTACTACTGCAAATGAGAACCGATCATGGTCCCCAGAACACGTTTTGGGGTGTCATTAAAATTCATATATATATGTTTTCGCACTCTAGCGGCCGCATTTTAAGTCCGATTTGGTCCAAATTTGGTACACGTATTTGTTGTATATGTCGCTCGGACGAATTCGTTAGCAAAAAAATCCAACAACCGGAAGTACGTTTTTTTGACCGGAAGTAACTCTTTTTTGAGATTTTACTACGAAAATGAATTTTTTTAGAGATGTTTCTAAAAATATAAATGTAGGATGTTATTTTGCACATTTTGTTTTTTTACGCGACCTTATAGCTCGCTTGGTTCTCCCAAAATTGATCAAAACGTAAAATATCATAAAAGTACCCGGTTATAACTCAAGTGGTGCAAACTCGTGAGGCCACTAGGCGCAAACAAATTCTACTAATATATTTCGTACTCACAGACAGCTGTTCAATGCCTTCGTGAGTAGACCTATTTCCCAAATTGTTGGTTGAACCCCTAAAACATGGGGCTATAAACTTAATTTTGGAAATTTGCTCAACTCACGTCAGCGGTCCAGCTGCGTGGTCGAATTATTTTTGATATCCTCTTTGTGAACATGACATTTAACTTTACAGAAAGCTCCAATGTATAGTTAATAGATAAAAAAATTGGCCTTAATATTTTACTGTTTTTAAGTAAGTGAAAATCGTCTTTTTCGTCTTGTACACAACCAAATTACTTCAATAAAAATTTGTAATTTACCATTTTTGTAACCTGCAAATTATAATTTAGATATTCAAGAAAGATTTCATGTACATTACAAAACATTATCTTAAAAATTGCATGAAAGATAAGTCATATTGAAGTGGACTGTGTGGGTCTGTTTGTCCTGTTATTAAACACCATTAAGGTTATTGTCATTTACAACTCTGGGATAAACCAAATATTTCATTAATATTACTATGTGAGACTATTCTAGCGCTGCTAATCGAAAAGATAATCGATGGTTAGACTTTAAATATTCGTCTAAAGTCACGAGTAGTTACCCCCACCCACTCTTAGTCAAGTTCCACAGTTATTGTTAACCGAAACTGGGTTGCTTGTTGGCTGTTCTGATCTGGATGTAGGGTTGTCTGGACCTATTAATTTTTCAAAAAGTAAAAACCAGGCCGTAATATCCATGAAGAAATAACTAAAACAGCGATATATTGTATGTGTATGTTTGACATTTTGTTCTTTTCGCTTCGGAGTCTTTTCTAATTGTTGTTTCTCCCGACTGTTGCAGTTGTCCGCTTGGTAAGCCTTGCACTGTCCCGCGCGTTGTCTTTGCTGAACCGCCTAGGACAAACCCGCCGCCGTGTGCCCAAGCCCATTGTCTTCGCATACAACAAGATCACCTACAACGCTTCGCAGTACTCGCAGATACCTCTGCAAGAGATACAAAACCCGCATGTCCATATATTCCTGACCGTTGCCAATCATGTCACACATTTGGTATTCTTCTTCGAGCTTTACTGGATTGCTTGGGTTATTCCACTTTGATTAATATATCTATTGTTACAAAATATGATTATCATTATCTATTCTCAATGAGAAGGTTTCTTCTGTTACAAATTAATTTGAGAAGTGGATCCAGACATTTCAACTACATGTTTGTTGTGGCACTCTCACACTAAGGCTATTTCTTTATTGATGTAGGCCTACATTAGTTGTTCTACACATGGAAATGCAAACAAAATATAGTTAAACTTGTCAGTCAGATGCCCTATAAATCTATGGGGGATGCAAAAGTCAAGCCACCATTTTGTAATTTAAAATTGTTGCACATATCAACTCCGTACTTTGAGGAAAATATTCAATTTAATTATTATTTCAAAAAAAAATTCACATTCCGTCTTGAATGTAACTTTGTTGAAGTGAAAACTTCTATAGCGACGTTGGGTATTTTTTTTTTGTAGGGGGGTAAATCGCCGTTTCGCGTCACGTCACGTAACGCAACATTTTCGCTTAGACCGGTGTGTTGATTATGCATACCCTCTTATACATATATAGATATATATATACTTGTGTATAGTATATATGAAGAACAAGGACCGATGACAATGCAATATTAATTTTTTTGGTGTAGTAAGTGAGCATTGATCATGGTCCCCAGAACACGACGTGATTTTCACCCTCTTCAAAACGTCGGATTGATTTGAAAATTTGCACACTTAACAAGGACCGATGACAATGCAATATTAATTTTGTTGGGTGTAGTAAGTGAGCACTGATCATGATCCCCAGAAAACGTTTTCGGGTGTCATTAAAAACTTAATATACAGGGTGATTCACGACGATATACAAAAACTTCGGAAGCTTATTAATTTTGTTGTGTGTAGTAAGTGAGCACTGATCATGGTCCCCAGACTAAAAAAATAAGAAAATAAATAATAGTTTAATAACTAAAAAAATACGCTTTAAAAGCAAACCGAACTAAAAATGTGGAAATAATTGTAATTATTTTATTTATTTATTTATTGACCAGGAAATAAAATGTTAATAAAATCCAGTAGTTAATCAATATTTATTTTACACGCTGTAAAATTCGCATAGAAGTTTTCACTTCTATTGTGTGGTCATATGCACAACCAATTTTTTTTTAATCGGGAAGGTGGTCATGTGATACATCATTTCGATGTAGAACTTAAAGAGAAACCCAACGGTGAAATTTGCACTTCCATATCTTTAACTGATTAAAAATGGCTGCCAAAAAAAAGAATAAAATCGTGTTTTCTGATTTTGACCCATTTTGCTTTATTTAAAAAAAAAATTACTATTCTTTTTGGATTCAGAATTAAATAGGCTTTCGAAAGAAATGCCACACAAAGATATTTGGAAGTATTTGGTTGAACCACTCGAAATCAATTTAGAAAAAATAAAAATAGCTGTAACTCAAAAATTTTGAATGGCAAGGTAGGTCATGGGGCATTTTGTTTTACAGGTCTATTTAATTCTAAATCCAAAAAGAATAATAATTCATATACAAAATATATATATAGCAAAATTTGGCAAAATCGGAAAACACTATTTCGTTTGACTTTTGGCAGCCATTTTAATCGGTTAAAGATATGTATGAGCAAATTTCACCGCTGGTTTTTTATTAAAATTTTTAATCGAAATGATGTATTACATGACCACCTTCCAATTTAAAAAAACAAAGTTACGTTCAAGGTGGAGTATACATTTTTTTATATCATATTAAAATAGTTATTTTTAAATTGAATAGTTTCCTGAAAGTACGAAGATGATAATGTGTTGAACAATTTTTAAACTATTAAGAGGTGACCGGACTTTTGTATCACTCTGTATACAAGCGGCTTAGTCCTGCCCGAATGACTGACCAAAATAGAATCAACGTAGGGCAAAAACTGCTTAATATACGAATACGAAATTTTAAATGTATATTCTTTTGGGATCGTAGATGCACATCAAGAAAGGATTTTGCAATAGCGGAAATTCGGGGGTTCACTCTCAACCCTCTGTCAAACAAAACATCTGATCAAGAGCTTAGCAGCACATGTTTGTTTACATTCATTACCGTAGCAACCAACTTAGCGAATTTAGAATCAGTTTATTATCCTTCAAAACCCTCAGATTTTTTAGGTTGGATTAACAAACTAAAAGCAAACACAACTAAAAACGCTTACAGTGTTTAAATTCAATTCAAACATCTGTTGTTACATATTATATATAAAACAGCTGGATTGGAGCAAAAACTTACTTTTAGCTAGGCCTACACAATGATCCAGACTACGTTTATTTGAAACCAACTTGGCAAATAAGCCTAGATCTCTAGGTTTATGTTCCCTTAGTTTTTAGTCAATTGATAACTGAAGTTGAATCCTATCACGAAATGCGGAATATTGATGGCAATTGTCCGAATAATTAATAAGAAAATTGGACATACATGACCACCTTCCATATTATATTTTATATAAAATATTTATATAAAATCCATATTTATATATATACAAAATCCAAATACCACTGACTAACTCACTCATCACGAAATCTCAAAAACCACCGAATGGATTGGAATGAAATTTGGTGTGTAGCTTCCTCTAGAGCAGTAGGTGCTCGCTAAGAAAGGTTTAAAAAAAATTCGGAATTTTAGGGGGGTCCCCAAGCCCCGAAGTTAATTTAGTCGAAGTTACTAAAAATCCCCATAAGAAATACATAGTATAATATATTTATTGATATATTTTTTTGGATAATATACATTTAACTTTGATCCGTGCAAAGCCGTATCAGGCCAGCTAGTCATTAATAAATGATAACTTCAAACATAGAACTAGGAATTGTTTTTTAATCTTCTATACTTGTTTGTACCAGTACTTTTTGGTTTGTAAATATTAAGTTTACGCCTAAATTTGTTGCTTGATCCTACTCTTAAATTTAAAAGGCGCCCTCCTGTATTAAAATTTGCATTTTTATTATTAGTAAATTCATTATTATTAGATCAAATGTTTATGTAACAACTATCATGATAGTATTTTAGAAGTATATGCACTTAGGTCATGTGCTTATGTGTTGTAGAGGAGCCTCAGCAGCACATGAGCCATGTCAATCTGAACACTACCAATGGTAGAAGACATCCGCCCAAGATAATCCTTGACATGAAGTCCAAGCTAGGCATAAGTGGGTTGTATTATATTTTATTGGTAGTTTTTTATATGCTTGTAGTTTCTTTTTTTGTTATGTTGATGGAGGAACCGACAAGTCCAAAGTAAGGTTTTGTCATATTGTTTATTACAACACTGGATGTTTCCAAAATTGGTGACCAAAGTAAAGTGAATATGGCGGTAAATGGTGAACGATCGTCTGTTGTAATTAATTGTCTCACAAGTCTCAAATAAAAAGTCTTAGTTTAAGTTACTTGCAGAAAGAGAAAACTGTAATAGTGTTACAATATTTATTATTTATTTTAATAAGCACAAGTATTTGTTGTAGTAGTTATTAAAATAACAATATATAACATTTAAGTATTATAATAATAAATCAGTTAAATAACAAATCTGAATGGAATTTTAAGGATATAATAACTAATTTAATTTTCCTACTTTTGTACAATAGTTAAAAGTTTACTTAAAGTTGTAATAAATTATAATTGTTAAATATTTGTGTATATACAGATGTGACAAAAATTTTAGCGGCCTATACGGAATCGGATTGTACATTGCAATAAAAATAAAAATGTCGAGTAAATTTTTTCGAATTGAGCTTAGTTTGGTCGCAATTCGCGATTTAGTTCTTTTTTTTACAAAATCACACTGTAATTCCAAAAATATTGAGTTCAAATTTGGTATAAGCATTTTGTATGTTACTATTTACAAGTATACCAAACACAAGGCATTTACGTTTTTAATTTTCAAAATGTAGGTTTCAGGAAAATTTTTGATATTGTTGGCAATTACCAAGAAATTATTTTTCAGTTTTTTATCCTTTCACATGAAGAAACGAAAAAACAATATTTAGTTTTCGTAAAAAAAGACACATATTTTTTATCGTTTGAATTTTTTGTAAAGTTAACAGATTTCAAGATATTCCACGTTAAAATTTTGTAAAGGCTGCACATTTGAAAATTATGACAATAAATTCCTTGTGTTTGGTACACTTGTAAATCTTACATAGCCTACACAATGCTTTTACCATACCTGAACTTAATGTCGCATCCATTTCATACAGTGAGTTTTTGTAAAAAAAAATGGTGGATTGCGACTAAACTAAGACGAATTCGAAAAAAAGTTATTGAACACTTTTCATTTAGTTCAATGTAAATGAATACACAATCCGATCCTGTACAGCCAGCTAAGGTTTTTTGTAACACCCTGTATAAACACATAAAGTAGGTTTTATGTGTCAATTATAGATAAAATAAATATTATTTGTTATGTAACACAAGTGTAAATAATAATATGTGAAAAGGAATTGTAAATTAGGTGTAAAATGTATTCTTACAATAATAGTTAGTAGATAAGTTTGTACAATATTGCATTTATAAATATATATTTAGTATTTTGTAATCGTGAATTCAGTTAGCATTAAATACATGATTGTATTATAGTTGTAAATAAAGTGACATGGTTTCCTGAAGAAAAGGATTCATGTTTAGATAAGATTATTAATAAATTATTACCCACAATTCCTTCTTGGATTATTTTACATTCTGCAAAACTTAAATGTTTCTTGAATGAATAAATAATCTTTCGTCTAAGAAACATAAACATTTCCCTTCTAATAAACTACCAGCAGATTAACTTTAACAGTTTTTATTACGAAAAAAAAAAAACAAAAACAAAAATCAAATAACAATAAGATCATTATTTCTACTTCAGCTTTTCAAATTACTAAATTAGGTTAGTTAACATACCTGACTCTCGAAAGAATCTTAGTTGTTCAGGTTTTAGTTAAAGACATAAGGTCAAGAGTGGTTACCTAGCACCGATCTTGTTTCCCAGAATGCTTGGTGTGTCATTAAAAACTATATATACTGAACGTTCATAAAGTCCCTTTAACCCCCTTTATTATTTAAGTTAACAAAACTTTGTATATATATCTTGTGTTGCACAACAGGACAAATGTTTTGACATATCTGTACCTTTATGATTTTTCAGGGGGACAGGTTGATCAACAATTTAAAATGTAAAGGTAGCTCATGTAATACACCATTGAAAAGCTTATTAAAAAGGAAACAGAATGGCACAAACTAGAGCTTAGCATCTTGCTTCATTTAAAAGTAATGTACAAAGTTTTGGAAAATGGTATTTTTATCACAACACCGAAGCAGGTTAATTTGTTAATATTAGGAATAAGTAAGTTGTAGGTTAAATGTAACACATTTTAAAAGTAGAAACTGTGAATAAATGTAGTAAGGTACCACTAATTTATCTGAGTTTCTATGTTTACTTGAAAAACTTTGGGAGTGAAGTGTAAAAGGAACCGGGAAGACAACCTTTGATCCCGACTTTCCCTACTGTATGCGTAACTGATAAGCACCACTTTCCATGTACTGATAGGACAGCAATACCTTCCTCATTTTGTTCCTGATATTTGTTGTGATAGCACTCAGTTTTGCTTTTTTACAAATGAATCGCTCAAATTACGACAAGGTTGAAATATTGTTTTACGGACAAGAATATTGTTTGGTGTTATAATAAAAATATAATTTTCCACAAATGTGATTGTCCATTACTTTGAAACGACGTAAGATATTAAACTCTAGTTTACGCCATTCTGTTTCTATTTAATAAACTTTTCAATTTTGTATTACATGACCTACATTGTATTTGAAATTGTTAACCCCCCTTACCCCCTTAAGCCCTCCAAAATCATAGAGGGTCAGATATGTCACAAAATGTGTCCTGTTTAAAACACAAGACATATAAAAAGTTTTGTTAACTTATTTTTAGTAAAATCAAAATAATAAAGGGGGTTAAACGGACTTAATGAACACTTCGTATGAGCACTCTAACGGTCTCGTTTTAGCTCGATTTTTGTAACCCGCTCGGACGATTTCGTTGACCTAAAACCGGAAGCACATTTTTTTGAAAGGAAGTGACCTTTTTTTATTTGTTCGTGCTAGAGTGAAACATTTTGTGTTTTTATCTAAAAAAATAAATATAAGCGATTATTCTGCACATTTTGTTTTTTTACACAATCTTATAGCCCATCTGGTTCCCCCAAAAATTTCCTTGGGAGCAGCTTCTGACGGATGAGATGTCAACTAGCTAACGTAGTCTATAATCCGAGGCCTTAAACAGAGCGGAACGTAAGCCAGGCTGGAGGCTGGGGTGCAAACAAATTCTACTAATATACTTCGTACATGCACTCAGCTATTCAGCACTTTCGTGAGTATACCAATTTTCCAAATAGTTGGTCGGAACCCTAAAACATATTACCTTAATTTTGGAAATTCGCTCAGCTGACGTCAGAGGTTCAGCTTCGTGATCAAATTATTGATTGATTTTGAAGTAGTTGTTTTTTCATTTGTGTTCCTATTTCTCTTTCAGAGTTATTGGGAAACGTAATATAGGCCTTGGCTTATTAGTTTAATGTTGTTGTTATTGAATATAAATTTAAAATGGATAAAGTTTTTTTTTCAAATGTAAAACTGAAAAAGCAGTATTAGTTTAGTTTTTTCTTAAAACAGAATATGATTTTCTGCCTAATTTGAAATTAATAAATCTATTCTAATTTAAAATTATCATTTGTATATAAATATAAAAATACATTATTATTTTTTAAATGGCTCCAAAACCAAGCGTCTCTATATCACAACCATAATGGTTGTGTATGGGGACCATTCTGCTTGTAATCAGAACTGAATAATATAATTTCGACAAAAGTGTTAAGTTATTCTATTGTGTAACATGACATTTTGATTTATATTATAACTGACTTTAACAATAATGTTGACTTTACTGAAATTTGTAAGCTGTTGTTTTATGTCACAACTATATATTTATATATACAGAACAAATGACATTTTGATTTATATTATAACTGACTTTAACAATAATGTTGACTTTGCTGAAATTTGTAAGCTGTTGTTTTATGTCACAACTATATATATATATATATATATACAGAGCAAATCAGGATGAAACGGAGAAACTTTCAGTGTTCTACTACTGATAATAAAGAAGAAGAAAAATGGCTTAGTTTTTCAGTGATCCAACATTTTTTTTACAAAGTACCTAATGTCTTTGGATGTAGGAAATATATTGATCCCAAATTTTGGATGACGTTTTTTACACATGCAAAAAAAACTTTTTCAGACATTGTCAAAATGTCGGCCGTTTAAAATTTCTAATGTAAAATATCTTGAAACCCAATAACTTTATAAAAATTTCAAGAAAAAAATCCTTTTTTAACTACCACAAAATGGTTTAAAAAATTGTTTCTGTAACTTAAAAGATAATCAATCTATTGGAAATAAAACTAAAAAATTTGGATATTATGAACCAAGTACTAAATAAAAAAAGAAAAAAAAAAAAATTGCTATGTATTCTAGCTTGGATAGAATATAGTAAGTTCTTAATATGGTAATTACAAGAAAGAGGAGAGAGCTAGAGGGACATGCGTAGAAATGCGTAGGCCTATTTACTATTCTGTTTTATTTTAAACAAACATAATTAGATCACGCAGCTGAACCGCTGACGTGGGTTGAGAGAATTTCCAAAATTAAGTTTATATGTTTTAAGGCTTCAACTATTTGGGAAATTTATCTACTGACGAAGGCGCTGAATAGCTGCTTCTGTGTGCGAAATATATTAGTAGACATTCTTTGCATTTCAGCCTCCAGATCCTGCTCGCGCGCTGCTTTTCCCGCTTTCATCGGTAAACTCTCTTCGCGAGTTAGCACCTCGACCTTACGGACTCGGAATATTGACTTACGTTTTGCGAGTTTGCAATTCGACCTTGCGGTTTCGGATCATAAGCTGAACTCTATGCTCTAACTTCTAGCAGTCAAAAATAATCTCAATGTATCAAGTTAAGTCATGTTTTTCTTATAAAGTGAATGTTCTTAACGTCATGTTTCGAAAGTAAATGAGATATAATGACCTACAAAATAAAACTAATAACTGATTACGTAGATTTGGTGAAGTGATAACGGAACTGTGACATTATGCTGATCCTATTGCTGCTAATAGTGGTCCATAACCACGCTTGTGGTAAGTAGTGAGTTTTAATTCTCTGTCCCCAAAACTCAAAGAAAATTATTAGTAGACATTGTAAGCTTATGTGTGAATGTGATGAAATTTCGTTTAAAACGTTTTCATTCAGTTTGTAAACCATTAATTTAGAGATTTTTGTAAGGCTTTAAAACTATTCTATAAACTCATTTACATAAGAAAGTTAAGTTTTGTCGTTGCTTTTCTACATTTATTTATTAACCTACATTATTTGTACATAAAATAAAGCTTAGCTTAGGTTTTAAATTAACAAATATAAAGTATAACGTACCCTATTGAGCTAAATTTGCTTATAATAACTAAAAATGTCTAGTTCGCATATATACATCCAAAATATAAAAAAAAAGAGAAACAACTTAATTCCAAACTTATACTATCAGCCAAACAAGCATAGAAGTAAGGGCATTATGGCTCCCATTATTAAAAAAGGAACTAAAATCCCTAGTTCAATAGATTATAATATCCCTAGTGCTAAAAACAAGCTGAACTTTTATCTGTCGATTCTCCCCGATGGATCTTAACTGGGACGAGGGCCAGGAAACTAAACTTAATGAACAATAGACCACTACCTCGGCAACCGGCCAGTTGTTTGTCGGACTCCGGTCTGTAAACACATGGTTTGCCTTCAGGTTTGTGTTTGTGATTTTTTACTTCTCAGTTTCAGCTCTGAGATGTACTACGTAGATGGTTAAGGTTAGTGGTATATTTTAGCTTTAATTGTTTTCTTTACATAGGCCTAGATCTCTAGGTTTATGTTCCCTTAGTTGTCAGTCACTTCATAACGTTAGTTGATTTGTATTCCCGAAACGTTGTGTATTGATTTTTTAACACACAAATGATTGCAAATGTCCGAATAACAAATAACAAAACAGGTATAAAATGTTTGAGCTCAATATCATTTCTACTTCTAAAGATATTAAGTATTTTTTAACAAAACAAAATGGCGGATAGTTCGAAAACAAAGCATTTCTGACCCTATGTTTATATGAACTTTTTAGTTTGTTCTTGCATATTTACATGTAGAAACATCTTTTAACATAATTTTGAATCACCCTAGCAGACTAGTCTGCACATTTCTTTTTAAATGACTTTTAGGCCTTTCGATTTCCCCAAAATCGATCAAGACGTAAAATACCACAAAAGTACCCAGTTCAAATCAACGTGGGAGATTTTACCTTGTAGCACTGGTCCGAAGTCAACTCAGGGAATTCAAACTCGCAAAGTGAGTTTGTCGCAGTGAGCGAAGCAGTTCATAATCAAAGGCTGCAAGGTCGAACTCCCTAAGCTAGCTCTTCTGCTGCAAGAGTAACGAAGAAGCGTATGAGCCGAGGCTGGAGGCTGATGTACAAACAAATTCTCGTAATATATTTTTTACACGTGGCACCTATTCAGCGCTTTCGTAAATAGACCGATTTTCCAAACTGTTGGTTGAAACCCTAAAACATATAAGCTTAATTTAAAAAAAATCTATCAACTCACGTCAGTGGTTCAGCTGCGGGATCGAACTAATTGTATTTGTAATTAAGTTAAGGATATTTTTAAGTGGGTCAGGGTAAATAAGTGTGCATGAATACCTGAAATAATAACTTAAATATCCACAGTTCATAAGAACATCTGAACTATATGTATTTTTATGTTATGCAGATCAGCTGACTTTGGGAGGAGAATCAAAACTCGTGAAACGTGACACGTTGGAAGACCAAAGAACAGCTGATATAAACACGGATGGAGTTTTGTTACATTATGATGTGTTTGAAGATAACAATAACAGTCAAACAACTTGGCAGAAACTGAAAGCTGGACTTTTGGAATACAGTGTTTTTATTATTGGAGTATTGATGGTGTATGTAGTGATGGTAGCTTTGTATTACTATTTAAATAGATAAAACAAATATTCCTAGTGTATCATAGTATTGACATAATTTTAACCTTTTTAGATTTATCTAGCCATTGTACTTCATGAAATAAGGAAAACTTCACAAGCTTTGCCAGGGAGTTATGAATTTGGGAAATCTTTTACTATGGCTAATACAAAATTTAGGCTTCTGCTAAAAAATGACGGAAATTGCAGCTTAGGTGGCGTTACAGCAATTCAATAGAAAACTCTTTTAATTTAAACTAGAATTTTAAAGGAAAAATAAACTGGGTTTTAACTTTAAGTTTTCTGTTTTATTACAGAACCAGGCATAAACAATTTTTAATAATAATTAGAAGTATACTGTGATTGTTTATATTTGGAGAGAAAGCATGTTTAAAATAAGGAAGACTTACGCCGGAGTTGTCAACATGTTGCCAGTTTTAAGAAAATGTTGACAACTTTTGGATGTTGTCAACGTGTTAAATTTCCCACATGTTATCACAAAAACATCCCACATGTTGACAACTTTCCCCACTCCGCCGCCGCGCGTGAGACAGTCGAGTCATCACTAAAGTTGTAGACAATTTAGCGTGACCATATCATTTTAGGAGAAAACCGAGACACAACCAGCTGGGCACCAAAGGACCCTCCCCCCAATTTGCCAGGCTTTTAACATTTAAAATATTTTTATAGAAATTTATGTTTTTTTAGCCTGATTATAGCTTATTGATATATAAAAACGGGAAACAAAAATGTACTATGTAATTATATATCTGTTTAATTAGCCTAATTATATTTATTTTATATTATTTAAATACATTTTTATAGTTTTAAAAATATTATGGCCATTAAATTTTTAATAACCTTTAATAAATATGAAATTTAGATTTTACTGAGTGTTTGTAGATGTTCTTGGAGAAAGGGAAATTTTTCCTGCTTCCAGCTTTCTCGATTACGTCTTTGTTCTTAAGTTATAAAACTCTACACAGTCGATTTTGTACTTGTACAGGATTGTACACTTTTAAACCACCAAAGTTGGTGTTCGTATTGTCTCCACAAAATTAAATACATTTATTTTTGTCGCAATGAAACAATAGCATTCAAATAAAATGATGACATTTTTTCAGATGTTTCATTTTATCGTGTCGCATTTCGTAGAATCAAACGAACCAAATGAAACATATAAAATTTCATGAAACCGAATTCCGGGACTTTTATGCGCCCCGAAACCACTTTTCGAGACACGGAAATTGATGACCAAAAACCGGGACAATCGCGATTTTCCGGGACGTTTGGTCACCCCAAATCAAGGCCAAGCCCATATATAGCACGTGTGTGTTTGTGTAGGTGAAGCAAATTGTTTTGTGGTCAACTTGTTTTCCACTTATTGCCAATTTGTTGACAATAATATGTTGGCAATAAATTTTGTTATCAACATTAGGTGTAAACGCAGATTTAGACTGACCTAAATATGTAAACCATACTGGAAGAGTAGTGGTTTTAGAGTTACGATGTATTTCGTAAAATAGACACTTAGAGTAGCCTATGCATTCAAATCGAAATGCGAAATGTATACTTAAGTATCGGTTTCAAAATGTTGGCGATCATTCAACAGTAAAAGGTAATCATTTTAATTAGGTGATGTAAAGACCTTCTCCTATACTTTACCATTACTTTAGTTACTTTATTTTTGGGTTTAAATTTTAACGGACTAACCGTGCTGTAGGGGGGCTAAATTAATGAGGAATTCTTTTTTAACTGACTAATAGTTTGGCACTTATGCATTAAACCGTCTACCACCTCAGGTTACTAGAATAGTTTAAAGCACTATTTGTTTTTCGACTGACTTTTCAAAGACGACTTTTTGAATAAGTAATTATAATCTGTCCCTGAAATAAGGTACAATAGTTTAAAATTAACAATGTGGCGTATAATAAGTAACAAAATTACTTTATTATAATTAAGTAGGACTGATATTTTTGAGATAATATCATATTCTAACCACCAGTAAGTAAACAGAGCTTAGTCAGTCAGTGGAGTAACAATAAATATGCTCACAGTACAGAACCAACTTCAATCTATTTTCAGTTTTTAATGAAATTAAATAATTGTTTAAGCTTAATTACACATTGTTGTTTAGTTAAATTCAAATCGTACTTTCACATTTGAGTTAATTAGTTTTGTTTTTGGTAATTATAATTCGAGAATTAAAAATTATTATTAAATTTATTATTCAATTTATTATACTTCTTCAACCATTAAATATTAGTACCTGTTGTTGACATTATTTGTTCAACTTACCACAAGAGACAAATGTTTCACCTACATACGAGTGTTATAACAAAAGACTGCAATAAAATATATTTCTAAACCTCTTCTATGTTTACGATCTAGGAACTCTAGGAAACATTATTGTCTTTCCCTAAAGGAGATCTAAACGATAAAGAACTGTCGTATTTCCTGGAAACAATACCACAGTATCATTCTCCAATATAAGGAAGTGATAGAATAACTATCATTGTCCATGTAAAAATGATTCCTTATCTCGACCAACTTAGAGTTTGAAATATTTATTGTTGCACGTTTTTGAAATGAAAATACAATCTAGTGATCGAAATTCAAAGACGTTAGTTGAAAATGTGTCACTATTGTCTAGGCCAGCGGTTCTCAATATGGGGTTCGTAATGGGTTCAAGGAGGAAAATGTGTAATGGCGGACATGTACAATGTATAGAGTTGCAGTATTAAACAATTAACAAAATATACTCAGGTAAATAAATAGCTTGGGTATGAAGATAGTGTAGTTCATTTGTTTAAGATGTAACTCTTTCCCCCTGTCATCAAAGTTGCATGACAGCTATTGGCTACACATTGTACTTCTCTGATGTTTAACGTACTTCTCTGATGATTTCTACAACTCAATAAGCAAAATCAGTGCCTTCAGATAAGTTCAATCCCAATCTTTAGAGCATCAGAGAAGATAGAAGCTGTGATAAAAAAGATTGAGTTTTGGTGGCTTCTTATTCTTGAGGGCCAGACAGTATTCGAGACTTTGAATGACTCTTTGAACGAAAATGAGTTACAACTCTCTAATGGTGTGGATAAGCTCAAAATATGTGAGCACTTGAAGGGATTAATCATCATTTTATAGATATTTTAAAAAAATTGGAGAAAGCGTTAACTATATTAGACATTCTTTTTCTGAAGAGAATTTTTAATCAGCAAAGTTGAACGTTGCAGAAAAAGATAATCTGATTGAAATTTCTAATGACAACACCTTTTAATCACTTTTCAAGAAAAATTAGTATCATTAACCTACTCATTCGAGCTCAATAGTTAATATGAACGTCTGTCTTACCTAGCAATTAAGGTTTTATAGCCTTTCGCATCCACAGAATTTCTAGAAAGAGCCTATTCTTCCTAGAAATTTATTAAAAAAATAAATGCATAAACAAGTTGGATGTTGATAAAGACATAAAACTAGACTTGCCTTCTAACTTGAAAAAAATGTGTAAAACAAAGCAAAGAAAAATATAAATTGCACTGAAGTAAAAAAAGTGACGTTTTAAACTTTATTTATTGCTAACTTTATTACTGTAATGATTTCTCATTAAAAACGCTAGACTTGCACTAGATACGAATAATTATTGTCGGGGGGTACAATCTATATGTATAAAAGCGAAATACCACTCACTCACTCACTGACTCAATCATCACGATTTCTCAAAAACTACCGAACGGATTCGAATGAAATTTGGTATGTAGCTTCCTCTAGGGCCATAGGTGCTCACTAAGAAAGGGTTTGAATATATTCGAAATTTTAGGGGGGTTTGGGGGGATCAAAGTTACTAAAATCATAATTTCAGATCTTTTATTATTATGACAATAGTGCTTTTATTATTTAAGATTT
>JAGFPH010000415.1:121794-135174 GCA_018207615.1 Philaenus spumarius | reverse complement strand
CAGATCTTTTATTATTATGACAATAGTGCTTTTATTATTTAAGATTTATATATATAAAAGCCAAATACCACTCACTGACTGAACACTTAAAAAGAATACAATTACGTCAAAAAAACTGAAAATACCAACCACCACGGACAACGTTGTACGGGTCAGCTAGTTCATTAAAAGATGTTGCTAAGGGGTACGCGAGTGCAAAACCGCCTGGTCTAGGTGATTGATATTATGTTGGTGGGAAATAATATTGCTCTTTTCCTCAAAATATTGATTCGGACGTAGTTTGAATGTAAAGTAGCGCTGTATACCGGGTGTCCAAAAAATCCCACCCTCTTCATTTTGAAACAAGTAGAAATAAATAAACGAGCTTTGGGATATCTTTATATGACAAAGGGAGATGGATTTTGGTGTAACCGACCATTTCACCCCTTAGCCCAAAATGGGGGGTTGAGAGGGTAATTCGAAAATCTCAAATTTACCTCTTTTTAAAGGGCTTTATAAATGAAGAAGGATGATACAAACTAGATGTCTCTATTTAACCCTATCAAAAATGGCAGTCAATGTTGAACACATCATACTAACACAGCTTTTTAATTAGGTACTTTACAATACCTCGTATTGGTAATAAAAGTAAAGACTTATTTTAATTCTAAATTTAGATTAAATGCTCAAAATTACTGGTTGCTATTATCGCTGGATTGTTATCAGTAGTTGTGCTTTCAACGTAGAAGACTATCACCTGCTGTATCTAGAAACAGCAAGTTTATTCGTTCCTTAAGCTTACTATGCCAAATTGTGTAAATACTTGTTTGATACTAGATTTTGAATAACCCTCTGATTTTATTAAATAACATGCAAAGAACCATTATTCCTTTCCACTGGAACATAGTGTTTGTAACGTAATTAAAATTGTGTTAACATAGGACATTTAAAATTTGACTGGCCGCCATTTTCGATAGGGTTAAGATAGAGATCACAAATTTGTGCCAATCTTCTTCATTTATCAAGCCCTTTAAAATGAGGCATCACTTGTTGGGGGTTTGTATTTAAGATTTTTTAATTACTCTCTCAACCCCTCATTTTGGGAGAAGGGTCAATGGTCGGTTACACCAAAATGCATCTCCCTTTGTCATATAAAGATACCCCGAAGCTCATTTATTTATTTCTACTTGTTCCAAAGTTAAAGGGGGGACGGACTTTTTGGACATCTTGTATATAGCCTACCGTATCTCCATTGGTATTTATGAAATTACACTTAGAGTTAAATTAGGGTTTAGCATCATTAAAAATAATCACAAAAACTAAACAGTTTTTACATTTGTTTGTCGATATTTTTGTCATAATTTGTATACAAATAAAACAGTACATAACTTTTCGAGAGTGTGAATCAACTTTCGTAACCAAGTAAAGCTAAAGCCAACAGATGACATGTATAAACTAAGTAGGATACCTAAACCTAGAAGACTTAACCTAAAATCAAATTGGAATTTATAAACTTTGTCCTCTCCCTAATTTACTAAAAAATTTGTATTGTTTAATATAAGCGTGGAAAAATCATTATTATGATGTCCATGAAACTTTTCAGAAAAAATTACTGTGAGATAGACACATAAACAAGACCCCGAGAAACCATAAAATAAATAAACGGTATCAGGAAACTGACACATACTTTCTCCCTCAGAACTTTGACGAAAAGTACTATAACATACTCTACCTTTTCATCAGTAGAATAATAATTCAAAATACCAATTTTTTTATTTTTTTATTTTTAAGAGTAATTTTCCCATAAAATTCTATAAAATAACGGAAAAACCAACTTTTTTCAAAAACGGCTCGAACGATTTTGATTAAAATTTTATAGTACTTTAGGTCCCTAATAAACTATACAATTTTAATCAAAATCGTTAGAGCAGTTTTTGAAAAAAGTTGATTTTCCGTTATTTTAAGGGTTTTTATGGGAAAATTATCCTTAAAAATAAAAAATTCACAAAAGTGAAAAAAAATGCCTGGAGATACCGTGGATTAGTAGATCCATACCAAATTTCATCAAAATCGGACTACTGATTTAGGCTCTAGGTCTGATAACATACACACCCACACACACACACACACACCCACACACACTCTCACACACACACACACACACACACACACACACACACACACACGCACACCCCGTCACACCCCAGACATCACTCCGAAAACCACTTTTTTAGGTTCAGGGGGACCCAAAACGGATATTTCCACCAAAAACTCAAACTCGAAAATACAATACTTTCTCCATATACTATGGTATAGGGGGAGAAAGTAAAAATATGTCTATATTTATAATTAACACTAAGCAAATATTATAAATCCTATATATTAAAACACAAAATTAAAAATCTTCACAAAAATCACACAAGAACGTGTGAGACTTCCACTGGACCGATTTACACGCGGGTAGTGTCAAATGAAAGGGAATACTCCTATATTTGCAAATTTTACCTTAGATTTTGGTATCTGGTAAGTTACTATTTAAAAAAAAAAGATTCAAAGTTTTCTTATGGCAATTAACATGGGGTAAAATTTAAACTTTGCACTTATTTGAAGAGTTCACTTGAGGTTTTCATTGAACCGTTTTACTCGCGGTTTGTTTTAAATGAAAGATGAATCATTCTATATTTGCACAATTTAATTAAATTTTTGAAATAATTTCATTTAGAATGTAATAAAAGAACTTTTTAAAACGTATTTGATCATAAGTTTCCCTAACCAGCTCATTATTAAAACACGTGATTGTGCATCTAAGAACAGACAATTGTAGCAAAAGGAATCAGCTGGCTTGGAGAAAACTATTAGTGGCCAGTATCTTTTTTCACCGAAAAAATTCACCACAGGATCAAGTTGGACGTTAAACACATAGCGTCTAAGTGCAGTAATGCCAATAAATAAGCAACATTATGAAAAACTAAAACACGACAGTTGAAAGATGAACTCATATCATTCAAAGATGTACACAAAAACATAATGTGTGTATGTTGCCGTTAAGGCAGGTAAAATAATTTTAGGTTAGGCCTAGACTGATGAAACAACTTCTTGAATGTATTTACATTCATTACCATAGCAACCAATTGAATAAAATAACAGATAAAACAGTGGATTCGGATATCCAGCTTTTAGTACAAAATAATATTTTAAGTTAGGCTATACTGAACTAACACATGTTTCAACACATACAAACCAATAAAAACTTGCGTTGAGGAATTTAAAAACAAGAAAAAACTATCTTACATCCTAATTAAAAATAAATAAGACATAATATACAGTAGGCCTATTTATTGATAATTTACGATAATTGATAGTAAGTAACTTTTTGGTTAGGTTTTTGATTAAGTGTACACCTGAGCCTTACTGGGTCTTTTAACCTTTATTATAACTGTTGCTATAAAATATAAAAAATAATTTGATTTGAAAAATTAACATCATTTACCATCTTAGTTTTGAGGTTATTATTAATCCTACACCTTTATTATAAATAAAACTTAACATATGTTTTAGAAAGTTCCATCGGGGGTTGGCGTGCGGAGCACCCAGGGTTCTCCCCTAGTATTTATTTTACCTTACTGATATCTAAATAGTAATCTCGCATTGTGAAATAAAGAGTTGAAACCATATTTACGCTATAAGTCAATTTGTTTTATTTTGCCTCAACTTTCAAAACCATTTCCAGTGTAAAACTATAACCGTTCAAACCGCAATATTTAAAATAAAATCAGAGCAGAATTATAGAATCGAGTGTCAAAGTTGTGTACCGGAAAAGAGCAACCTATACACATTTCAAAAACCGGAAGTTTACTGCAGTAACAGTTTCCAATTCCGGGCTCAGCTTTAACGCAGCAGCTTATTTCTAGTTTTGGCGGTGACTGTATTTATTTAGAGAAGTGACAGAGTATGGGAAAATGTAAACACCTTGAAACAAGATGTTTTATGATATTGTATTATTAGTGTACAATATAACATTATTGTATTTATATTGTTTTGTTAGTCTATTACATAACATTATTGTGTTTATATGTTTTATTATTTGTAATAAAAGTGTTTTACTATTGTATTTGTACAAACAGTCGGTGTAGGTTACTACTACCAGTAATTTGCAATAAGGCTGATTTTTACTTTCTCCCCCTATACCATAGTATATGGAGAAAGTATTGTATTCGTCAAAATTTTCGAGTTTGAGTTTTTGGTGGAAATATCCGTTTTGGGTCCCCCTGAACCTAAAAAAGTGGTTTTCGGAGTGATGTCTGTGTGTGTGTCTGTATGTGTGTCTGTGTGTCTGTGTGTCTGTGTCGATGTTATCAGACCTAGAGCCTAAACCAGTCGTCTGATTTTGATGAAATTTGGTATGGAGGTACTAATCCACGGTATTTCCAGGAGTTTTTTTCATTTTTGTGAATTTTTTATTTTTAAGGGTAATTTTCCCATAAAAACCCTTAAAATAACGGAAAAAATCAACTTTTCTCAAAAACGGCTCTAACGATTTTGATTAAAATTGTATAGTTTATTAGGGACCTAAAGTACAAAAAAGTAGCCGTTTTTGAGAAAAGTTGGTTTTTCCGTTATTTTATGGATTTTTATGGGAAAACAACTTTAATACAAAATCACCTCTCCTACCCCACCCTACAAGTCACCGTGAATCTGTTTAATAATTTAAATATGTTTGTGAGAAAGTATGTGCCAGTTCCTGGTACCGTTTATTTTATAAGTACCTTAAAGTAAGTAGATTAATATAAAAAAAGTTTACCAGTCTATCGATTTTTCCCAAAGTCGAAAAAAAATCTATTAATATTTTTTACGACATTCCTTAATATTTCGAGGTAGGATGAAGATAAATAAAAATAAAAAATATCACCGTGTAGGTTTTTTTGATCTTGATCCTTGATCTTGTTTGAATCTATATATTTAACTTGTAAAAAACTTACAGGTTGATATTTTGAAAATTTTCTAAACTGGAGCCGTTTAAAATGAGTTCGTGGGTCCGGTACTCCTGAAATCGAGAAACCCATTGATAAGTCAAGTGGCTCTAGATCGGGTCATTTTTAATATAACAAGCTGAGACTCAGTATAAATGTTTGAAATATATATTTTAACTCCTATGTCAAGTTTCAATTCGATATATTAAAATTCAGCCAATTTAGAATGAGCCAACGCTTCATAATATATGAATGAGATTTCCCCTGCTGCAAAATACATACATGCATTATCGAATTTTTTCCAGACAAACCATTGCTCGGACGAAATAAATACATATGCCCTTTTTTATTGAAAAATACTTCCCCTACACGGTGGTATTTTTCTTTTTCTTTATCTTCATCCCAGCTCGAAATATTAAGGAATATTGAAAAAAAATGTTAATCGATTTTTTTTCGACTTTGGGAAATCGATAGACTGGTAAACTTTTTTTATGTTAATCTAGATACTTTAATGTACTTATAAAAAAAATCAGCCGTATTGTAAATAACTTTAACTTTTGGTCTAAAATTACCCCTATCACTTGGCCTATACTGTATTTGTAATGTTTTATTAGTCAGCTATATATCATTATTTTATGTATATTGTTTTATTAGTGTTATATTGTTTTACAATCGTACATCAAATATTGCTTAACCACCTATTACACAACACATGGCATAAAATTAAACTAACCATTTCCTAATTATTCCTAACAATTAGTTATAAAATACACTTTGAGCTCGATGGGTGAGAAGGAATTTATATAAAAAAAATACAAAATATAAATAACACTATTCTCACTCACATAAGTTTAATTATCAAACGCGTTTCGACAAAAACGTCGTCATCCTCAGTGATACATTAGCTACAACTGACAGAGTTATAATCTAATCTGTCATGTATCACTGAGGATGATGACTTTGTCGTCGAAACGGGTTTGATAATAAAAGTTTTGTGAGTGAAAATAGTGTTATTTTTATTTTTGTAAATATAAATTCCTAACAATAGCTAATCTATAACTTCCTTATATTGGAAAATTATATTGTGGTATTGTTTCCAGGAAATACGACAGTTCAGGTATCTTTTAGATCGCCTTTAGGGCTAAACAATAACGTTTCCTAGAGTTCATTATAAAATGTAAAAATAAGGAAGGTTTAGAAATACATTGCGAAGTTTTTTGTTATAACACGCGAATATATATCTGAAACAATTGCCTCTTATGGTAAGTTGAGCAAATATGTTATGGTTACAACAGATACTAATATTTAATAATACTATGCGTATTTATTAATGGATAATTTTCTTTTTCATTTAATTATAATTACCGACACGATAAAAGTAATCCAATTATAATAATATTTAATATATACAAACTTAATTTTTGAAGTAATATAAACCTATAATATGATTTGAAGTAGATGTTGCCGCTTATATTTAATCATAAATTCTGCGTTGTTTAAAGATTGAGTAAATTTCTGAACCTAACTTATAAAACCAACATGTGTACCAACTATGGAACAATTTGGATGTAAAATGCGGCCGTTAGAGTTTGAACGCACCTTTTTATATATACAATTTTTAATAGCCCAAAATGTGTTCTGGGGACCATGATCTGTGTTCATTTGCCTTTTCCTACCTTAGGTCTCACCATAAGAGTGACTGCAATATCTCATCTTTCCGATGTAAAATCCATAATAATAATTAGTCAAAAGTGTTATAAAGTATAGTTCAAATATAATAATTGATATAAAATAATCTATATAAGCGTATATAAAATAAAGACTGGTTTGTTACACCACTTATAACTCAAGAAAAGGTGAACCAATTTCTTATAATCTTTGATTTGTGGAATTTGACTCCGCCCCGAATAGCAGAATATCTATTAAAATATAGGAAAAATATATAAATAAAATAAAAACACAAAATAATTTTAGGCTAGGCCCAAGACTGATGAACTAACACAGCCATGTTATTTGAATGTATTACATTCATTTTATTACCATAGCAACAAATAAAATAAAATAACATATACAAAAGTTGATTCAAATGTATAATCTATATAATACAAAATGAAATGCTGTTTGTTTGTAAGCGCATCACTTGAGAACGGCTGGAGCAATTTGACTATTTTTTGTTTTAAATGTTCGTAATAGTACGAATTATGTTTTATGAAGAAAAAATTTGAAAAATTTCCCGGAAAATTTTCAAATTCGGGAAAACCGAACATCGTTTTTTTTATTGAAATCAAGACCATAACTCACGAAACAGCTGTTCTAATAAAATTTTTAGTAACACATGTTTGTTGACATTCATTACCGTAGCAACTTTAATTGGCATTTATAATCAGTTTATTATTCTTCAAAACCAACAGCTTGTTTAGGTTAGATTGACCAACAGGAAACAAAAACAAAAATCTAATGAAAATGCTTACTGTATTTTAATTAAATTCAAACTTTGGTTGTTTCATATTATGTATAAAACAACTGATTTGGATCAAAAACTGAACATAATTTTAGAGTAGGCCTACAATGAACCAAAACACTTTTATTTGCAACCAATTGGGCTAATTTAGAATCAGGTTTTTTACAATTCTTCACAACTATCTGTTTTTTTAGATCAGGTAAAAGCAAACAAAAGGTTTACTGTATTATTTATAAAGGTTTCAAACTATAAATCTAAATTTGTGTAGTATATTCTTAAGTGGCATAAAGCAATTTTGCGATTCGATTTCTTAAGTCAATGCAATGAAATGGAATAACTACCCTTTAAGTTAAATCAAGCAATAGCGAAGTATATTTAAACTGGTATATTTATGTACGTAAAATATTCTCCAACCTTACAAATTACGAGAAAAATAAAATAAATAATATTATTTTGTACGTCTGCGGTAATATGCTGTTTCAACCGTGGAATGATTTATTTGATTTTCGCGGAAGAAACTTTAGTTGTGATTCGTACAAACATCTCGGACCATTCCATTAAATTATTTAGATTGATATGGCTTTTAGAATGTTCAGAGTATTAAAATTAAAATGAAAAATAGCTTTCTGAAGAAGAGTTTTACTTTAGGAAAGACGATAATTCAACAAGTTTTTGAAATATTCCTCTTGAAAAATGTTTCTACTAAATAGTTTTCAATTAACATGTAGAAAATGTTCGCTCTTTAAAACTTGAATAAATCACTAGAGTTGCTGCTCCTGTGGGGACAACAATACTTATATTTACGACATCTGGAAATCAAAATATAAATGGTCACCGAATCCTTAATAACCTATACATTAGCTATGATTAAAATTCGTGTCAGAAAAACTATGTTTTTGTGCGCATTACATCGTAAAAAATATGTTGTACGTTCATGTCTACAACTAATAAAGTAAATTAGTAAGTTCATAAGTAAATTTCTAAGAAATAGAATTAAAATATTTTCAATAAAGTAAGTACTAAAATAATTAAAAATTACATAATTTAACAAACTGGAGACTAGACCAGCTTATAAGACGGCCTAAACACATTTTTAAAATAATTAGATCACTGATCTGAACCGCTGACGTGAATTGAGCGAATTTCCAAAATTAAGTTTATTTGTTTTACTGTTTCAACTGACTGTTTGGGAAACTGGTCTTCTCACGACGGCGCTCAATAGCCTATGGAGCTATTGCAGTGACTCTTTTGGTAACACCTAAGGTCGGGAGTAGTCAATGAGAACCGAGCATGCTCCCCAGAGTTATGTGTTCGAATTCTAACGGCGGCATTTAAGTCCGATTTGGTCAAAATTGGCTCGGTCGAGTTCGTTTCGACATAACCCAACAACCAGAGGCACTTTTTTTTGACAGGAAGTAAACGTTTTTGAAATTTTTCTTTCTGGAATGAAACGTCTTTGGGGTATTATCTAAAACATATATATAGGAAATTATTCTGCTGGCTGCACATTTCATTTTTCTACTCGAATTTGTTTGCACCTCAGCCTCCAGCCAAACAAAAATATCACATCAAAATGGGGCAAAATAGGAAAACACGATTTCTTTGTTTTTTGGCCGCCATTTTTAATGGGTTGAAAATATGGATTTGCAAATTTTACCGTTGGTTTTTTCTTGAAATTCTACATTGAAATGATGTGTCACATGACCACCTTTCTATTAAAAAAAAACAAAGTTACATTCAAAATGGCGGATAAATTTTTTGATATTTTAATAAAATAGTATTTTTACATAGAGGAGGTTCCTCAATCACATCTACCTTCAAATTTGTCTTATATGCGAAATATTAAACCGTTCCCAGACTTAATTGACACCCTGTATTTATTGTAAGCATACAAACCCAATATATATAGGCATTTGCAGTTTGCAATAATTATTCTTGTGCAAATAGACGTTACCTTAAAAAAAAGAATTATATAACTACTGGTATTACGTATTATATTTATATGTTAGATTCGTTCCTTTTGTTCATATTATTTTTAAACATATTTTTTCTCAAACTTTTAAAACCGTCAACTAATCCAAAATTTAGTTTTTGGATTAGTTGACGGTTTTAAACGTTTGATTAAATTACTAATCCGTGAGCTGAAATAGAATATTATTTCTATAAGTAATTCTAAAGTTTTTTTACTACTATGCTTTAAGTTTATGTAAAGTTTAAAGGCGTAAGATCTCACTATAAAATTATTATGTTATCTTAAAATGGACATAAATACTCTGAAAATATGCCTATAGAGGGCGCCCTCTACAGGGGTCCAGAACAAGCAAAGGGGTGATAACAAAGTCGGAAGCTGTGCTTCAGTTTGCAATAATTTATTAAAAAATATTTTTTTAAATACCACAAATAAAATAAACTGCATGTAAACACAATAACGTACGTTTTGGAATAGAATTCAGAACTATGCGGCAATGTCTCGGAAGCTAAAAATAAGAAAAAAAGTTAATTTAAACACAAGACCGAAAACGCTTTGTTTTTCAGATATCCGAAATTTAGTTTTTTGTACAAAATAATTCATATCTGGAGAAATGTTTGACTAATTGAGTTTAAACTTGGCATGAAGTTTAATCTAACAACGAAATATCTCAAGAAAAATAAGCCATTATATGCAATCATGGGTTTCAAAATGGCGGCTGTTTGAAAATTTCAAACCATAATTACTCAAAAACAGTACTTTTTACCAAATCAATGTCAAGATACCTTTTTTGTTGCCCTTTTGATTCCCTATCAGATGATGTAACTGTCAAAACAATCTGATGAAAGGTGATAGTTAAGTTATTTGTAATAATTGCTTTGTTCAACCCGGCATCCTATACCAACTCAGTAAATACAACAATTTGGTGTTATTATCTTTAACTTAATTATTATCCTTCATCCGATTGTTTTTATAGTTACACTTTCCGATAGAGAATCAAAAGTTCTACAAAAAAGGTATCCTGACATCTTTTTTTTTTAATGTACGGTTTTTGAGTAATTTGTTTAAATTTTCAAACAGCCTCCATTTTAAAATGCATGATAGACTATAATCGCTTATTTTTCTTGAGATATATCATTGTTAGATTAAACTTCATGCCAAGTTTGAACTCAATCAGTCAAACATTTCTCTAGATATGAATTATTTTAGATATGAAAAAAACAAAATTTCTGATATTTGGTAAACGATGCGTTTTTGGGCCTAAGTTTATATGCCTTTTTTTCTTATTTTTACTTTCTCCACCCTATACGTAGTATAATGGAGAAAGTATTGTTTTCGTCCAAATTTTCGAATTTTAATTTTTAGTGAAATTATCTGTTTTGGTGCTTCCTGAACCCCCAAAAAATGTTTAGTGAAATTATCTGTGTTGGTGCTCCCTGAACCCAAAAATATTTTTATTGGAATTATTTGTTTTGGTGCTCCCTGAACCCAAAAAAGTGTTTTTTTGGTGATGTCTGTCCGTGTGTCTGTGTGTCTAATGATGTGTACAGAGCTGGAGTCCATACCAACAGTCCGATTTTGATGAAATTTTGTATATATTATGTGTAGTTCTGGAATATCTCCAGGCGTGTTTTTCATTTTTTTCGTTTTTTAAGGGGTTTTACCCTCCAAAAATGGCAAAAAAACGAGAAAATAAAAATTTCTCAAAAATGGATCTAACGATTTTGATCAAATTTGGCTTATTTGTAGCCCTTAATGTGCGCTACCATATTCAAAAACCGCATCTTTCTAAAAATTCTCGTTTAGGTAATAATAATAATTATAACTGATTTTTTTGGGTTTTTGGCCAAAAAGGGGGTTGTTTTTCAAAAATTTTCAAAACAATTTTTCGTGCATCTATACAGGCCTAATTGACATGTTTGATGCAAATTTGTTCGAAATCGAACGAATAGTTTAAGTAAAAATAATAATAATAATATAATATAATATGGATGTATGTTACATGCATCTAATATTTTCCATGGTAACATTTTCCTACTTTTGCAATTCTAAATAACTACCTCCTATGCTACTCTTGGGAAGGTATAAAGTTTCAACTGGGAGAAACTATGTGGCAGTTATCTGGTACCGTTTATTAGCTATAGAATGAACTTCTAAGACATTGTTGCGTAGTTCTGAATCACCCTGTATGAATGTCATTATATAAGTTTCATTTCCTTTGAAATGATTAACAACATTAAAACGAGGGCATTCTTCTTACGTATAAAGTATGAGATATTTACAGCATTAATATCTTATCTGAACACAAAACTAAAGTAATAATTCACACTTAGAAATGTGAATTGTTTGTTGATGAAACCGAAATCATAAATTGCTTTACTTTTATTGCGAGGTCAAAGCAATGAATTTAAGTGTTGTTTGTATTGTGTGGAAATAAATTGCTCTGGTTCAGCAATATACGACAATATTTCTTGCTTTCTAATGCATCGGTAAATTGATTTCGGCCCATTCATCTCCGCGGTCAAGTCTTACATTCATATGAAATAATAAATCTTGTAAATATCTATAACAAAGGTAATTTTATAACGTTAAATATGAAAAATGTGTTTGTCAGTGTATGTTTCAGAATTTAAGTGCATTGTTTCAATCTATATATATAAAAGCGAAATACCACTCACTCACTCACTGACTCACTCATCACGATTTCTCAAAAACTACCGAACGGATTGAAATGACATTTGGTATGTAGCTTCCTCTAGGGCTATAGATGATCACTAAGAAAGGGTATGAAACATTTCGAAATTTTAGGAGGGGTTTGGGGGGATAAAAGTTATTAAATCACGATTTCTTCAAAACTATCTAACGGATTGGAAAGAAATTTGGTATGTAGCTTCCTCTAGGGCCATAGGTGCTCACTAAGAAAGGGTATAAAAAATTTCGAAATTTTAGGAGGGGTTTGGGGGGATCAAAATTACTAAAATCATAATTTCAGATCTTTTATTATTATGACAATAGTGCTTTTCATTGTTTAAGATCTATATATATAAATACCAAATACCACTTACAGACTGAACACTTAAAAAGAATACAATTACGTTAAAAAGACTGAAAATACCAACCACCACGGGCAACGCCGTAGGGGTCAGCTAGTGTAGTTATAAAAATAAACTCTCTACAAACTAAATCAATCGCAGCAGACTAACTAGTTTGTCAACAAACTACATTTGTCTTAATACTCTATTCAAACTTTCAATTCCTGGAATCGTTTGTTTTTGCTATATTGTATGAAACAACTAAAGAACAAAAATGTAAATGCAACAAATATTTTTTGTAAATGTAATTTCAGTGCAAATCAAAAATAATTTTACCAACTATTACATCCTTATTTGAATATTTATATCCTTTAGCAATCCACAACTGTGAATTCTTCATCAAAATGAATTATTCGAGCATCATTTAAAGCTTATGTTCTTCGCTATTGACGAAATAGACAAACAGCTTTAAATTATTGTTTTCGTTAAAAGAAATTGATTAGAAATCATATTATACTTCATATGGATCCTAATAAAAGGCGCCATATGCGATATCTCCCTTATTTCTTCATAAAAATTAATTATTCAGGCATCATTTTAAAGCTTATGTTCCCCAATATTGATAAAATAGACAAATACCTTAAAATTAATGTTTTTTGTCAAAAAATTTATTAATAAATTATATTATACTTCATATGGATCCTAATGACAGGTGCCATCTGCAATATCTCCCCTTAATTCTCTTTAAAATTAATTATTCGAGCATCATTTTAAAGCTTATGTTCCCCGCTATTGACGAAACAGGCAAATAGCTTAAAATTAATGTTTTCGTTAAAAAAATGTATTAATAAATTGTATTATACTTCATATGGTACCTAATGAAAGCACCATCTGCGATATCTATCTTGATTCTTCTTTAAAATTAATTATTCAGGCATCATTTTAAAGCTTATGTTCCCCGCTATTGAC
>JAGFPH010000415.1:103910-115472 GCA_018207615.1 Philaenus spumarius | reverse complement strand
TTATTCAGGCATCATTTTAAAGCTTATGTTCCCCGCTATTGACGAAAAATATACAAACAGCTTAATTCATGTTTTCGTTACAAAAATTGATTACAAAACATTTATATTATACTTCATAAGTTCCTAATGAAAGGCGCCATATATTAACGATCTGTTTAACTAACATGACAGCTGTTAGTAAGATTGTTTACGTTCTATATGCAAGTGTAATCTATCACGCGAATCAATCAAATTAAACCAACGTAAATAAATAAACGTAATTTACTTAATTAAATAAGTGTATTAAATTTAGATAGTCCTACTCCTAACTTGCGAAAAATTCTTAAGGGTCGACAAATATTAATATATTTGAAATAAAAATTATTTATATAGCAATGTACGTTTTTTACAATTTAAATAAAAATAATAAATTTGTTTCCCAATAATAACACAAACAGAACATACCCTGTACCGTCCCACTTTAATTCAATGCGGGAATAGATTACTTGAAACTGTAATGGCAAGACTTATGACTAATGGCGTAAGTAATTATAAAGCTAATGGCGAGAACAGGTGCAGATACAAGTAAACTGTTTCGGCAAATTGCACGACAATATTAGATTAAAACAGAAGAAGGGATATCGATGAATTGCTGCACATAGTTTACCTAAACGATGTATATAGAAAGGAATACAAGTACATATAGAAAGTATATAATACTTTATATGCAGTATTGACTATTTAATAATCCGTATGTATTAGTGATTATCATTCAGAACTTCAAATTTGGCAAAACTTGTATCATCAATCTATTTCTGTTCAAAGAGCTGTTTAATGTTTTTTTAAAAACTATGTAAACTATAATATAACATCAATTTTTTGCATTTTAAAACAGTTGCAGATAATTCCATAAAATATTCGTTTATAATCTATAATAAACGGTACCAGATAACCAGTGTTTCCACTTTACGACGAAAAGTTCCCCTCGCCATTATCAAAATTTCCCCTTTTTCCCCTCTATTTCATTAATTGTCCCTGCAATTTTCCCCTCACTACACAATAAAATATTTATCTTCATTACTACCTTATAATGAATGGGTTTTGTATTATTTAACTTAAAATACACAATTTGTTATTTTAAAGTCAACAACTAGGTGCAGAATACATCACCGACTAACATTAACATTTTAAATGACTAGGCTAAATCGAACTTGATTCAAGAACGCGTCCGATTTACATCCGGTGTTTCCAACTTTTACGTTCTGGAGGATGGAGAAATATTTTTTGAAGTCCGAATATTGACACCGGTGACTCAAATTAATTAAATAATGACACTTTCAAAATATTAACTAATAAAGAAAACAAATAAAAATGTTGCTACTCGATCGCTACCTATGAATTTAAAATTTTTTATTCCAATTGTTTATGAACGTTTAAATCTTACCGATTCTTATGGTTTTTGTACTTTTCCGAAATATTGTGTCTATGTATAGCAGCGGCACCAAATGCAAAAAAGTCCATCGAATGGGCCCTATTTGAGCTATCAGGACTTTTATTTTTTGAAATGCTCGTATTGGATTCTTCTTTAATTTGCAGCAAATTGCTATTTGATACAATTAAAATTGCAAAAGTTATTAATGAAACACTTTTTTTATCAGCTGCGAGGTCATTCAATAAAAGTTTTTTTTAGTTTTTGACAAATATTTTGGGAATATATAAAAAAATTTGTGGGCTTAATCTACATCAAAATACCCACCTTCTGTCGAAAACCGCATGTTCTTAGATCAAACAGGGGCCACGAAATTTAAATGTTAATTAAAAAAGGGTTTTTTGTTAATAACTTTTTATTGCGACATTTAAATCTCGTTTATTTCAAACAACACGGATGAAAATTCCTCGCAAAAAAGTATAGCTATTTGTTTGCTATCTATTATACTTTTTGAGTTATTTCCAAAAAAACCCTAATTACATAAATTAGGGGCTTACTATTGAGCTCATTTGAAAGCGATTTATGGAAAAATATCGGAGTTTGCACGTTTTGTTCACATTTGCCTTTTTTTGAAGCACTGCAAATGGCCTAGTAAAACATAATAAAATGGAACAACAAAAGCTGGTGTGGGTTGGGCCACATCTGCTTCCCACAACAATGAAAATATTGCTAGGACACAGATTAGTGGTGCTATCTAGTTTACAAAATAGAAATGTTGTTTGGGTTAACTGTGCCTTTAAAGAATGATGTTAACTCAAATATTATTTTTTGTGGGATAGGCCATTAGTGCACTCACTGCCTCAAATGTATATTTCCCCTCAATTTCCCCTTTTTGGGTCTTTCCCCTTTTTCTTCCCCTCTCGACCCCAATTTCCCCTCAAAAGGGGAATTTCCCCTCAATATGGAAACACTGCAGATAACTGCCACATACTTTCTCCCAGTTGAAACTTTATACCTTCCCAAGAGTAGCATAGGAGGTGGTTATTTAGAATTGCAAAAGTAGTACCATGGAAAACATTAGATGAATGGTAACATAAAACTATTCGATCGATTTCGAACAAATTTGCACCAATCATGTCAATTAGTCTGTATCGATGCAAGAAAAAAAGGACTTGCAAAGTTTTGAAAAACAACCCCCTTTTTTTCCAAAACCCCCCAAAAATCTGTTATTATTATTATTGTTATCTAAACGAGAATTTTTAGAAAGTTTTTTGCATACAGTATGGTACATTAAGGGCTACAAATAAGCCAAATTTGATCAAAATAGTTAGAGCCGGTTTTGAGAAATTTAGATTTTTCTCGTATTTGGCCATTTTTGGGGGGTAAAACCCCTTAAAAATCTAAAATTTTAAACAATGAAAAAACCCTGGATATATTCCAGAACTACACCTACATACCAAATTTCATCAAAATTGGACCGTTGGTATGGTCTCCAGCTCTGTACACATCCTAACAGACACACAGACACAAGTACAGACATCACCAAAAAACACTTTTTTGGGTTCAGGGAGCAACAAAACAAATAATTCCACTAAACATATTTTTGGGTTCAGGGAACACCAACACAGATAATTCCACTAAACATATTTTTGCGTTCAGGGAACACAAAACAGATAATTCCACTCAAAATTCAAATTCGAAAATTTGGACGAAAACAATACTTTCTCCATATAGTACGTATAGGGGGGGGGGGGGAGAAAGTAAAAATTAATGAAAAGTATACCTTAGGCCTACTATTGCACTGTCATGTGACTTATTTAATCTTTTTATTAAGACGCGTTTCGGAGTCAGAAATCCATCCTCAGTTTATCTCTCCGAACGTATGTATGTATCCCTACAGTTTACGGAATCTAATAATATAACTTCCAAATACCACTGACTCACTCATTACAAAATCTCAGAAACCACCAAACGGATTTTAAAACGTGTTGTAGGGACTATGATCGGTGCTCGTTTGCTACTTCCGACCTTAGGTCTTACCATAAGGACCACTGCAATAGTTCATTTTTCCTATGGAAATTCGTTAATAAAACAGCTGATTTTTATCATAAGCTTAACACAATTTTAGGTTAGGTCTATACAAAACCAACACACGATTCTTAAAAGCGTTTAGATTTATTATTAGAGCAACCAAATTGGAAAATTTAGAATGAAGTATGAAGTAAATAATTTACGACGACCTTTTAAATAAAAACCAAAAGTTAAATTTTGTTTATACATTTTAAAGTACTGCATATTGTACATAGTACGAGTGGTTTTATTTTGGAACTCAAACAATTAACTATGATTTCCAACTAATATCATACGTTGTACAGTAATCTTCCGCGACAGCCCTATTAGGAAAGTGTTATAATATAAAAATATAATACTTATTCCACGCGGGAGTTGAGTTTCCCTTAGCGTGTCCGACAAATCCCACTTCCATTAGGGGTTATTTAATCCTTCCTTCTGTGGGGAAAAGTACAAGTACATTACCGGAATGGGCTACTTCTGGAGGAAAAATAAAATAATGTTCAGTTTAAATTGGTAATTAGTTTAAGCGCATGCAGACATGCAAGTTCTAGGCAAATAGTTTTACAGGTCCTTGTTACGAACTTTACTCTAGAAACTTTACTAGATTTACATTTTCGTCACAATTACTTTCATCTGTATAAAATAACATCGACTCCTATAAAAGCGAATGTACGTACAGCTGATAATATAACAGCTGATTCCCATTATATGTAATACTTGAACAAAACCTATCGTAGATTATACTTTGAGGTTATGTTTACAACTCCAATCAATAATACATTTCTTGTGAAGTATTTTTTTTTTTGAAATATGGGTTATTGAATTAATGCAAGCTATAATTCGTTACATATGATTTGTTTTGAGGTTATAAATTAATATAAATACAACCTTTTACTAACAGTTTATTCATTTAGGCATATACAAATTTAAAGAAGAGGTACAAATTCGTTTAACTTCGGAAACATTCGTACATTATCGTATAACATGTTATAAACATATTCGATTATTAATTTCTTCATCATAATATTAATAACTTCTAAATCATTTGATATGTCAGTATGAAATAACAAGCAATTTAAATAAAATATTTGTAATTTTTTTATATATATATAATAATGTATAAAAAAACAAAATTTTAACAGGTAGGCCTACAATTTTATAATCCTTATAAAACACACATTTTATACACATTAAAACGTTTAAAATTCCATCAGCATAGTTAGGTAGGCATAGATAAAGTTTTTTTTAAAATATAATTTCTTTAATATCTTATTAATATGCCTTTGATTTTTCACGGGGGCTTACTAGTAAAAATGTTTTTTGTGTTTATTTATGACCATGTAGCCTACGGGTCATCATTAATCGATGTTCCAAACAAATTTTGATATTACCAGCTAAAGGAAACAATATAATACGTATCACCAGAGACAAAAAATGTTTATTTCAAAGTGCTTGACCTAAAAACGGTTTTCAAATCGATTTGGTAAATTTTATTTTTTTTTAAATTTTTTAAGATTTAGGAGTCGACTTAAAATTTACGAAATCGATTTGGAAGCAATATTTTGCAATTTGAAATTTTTTTCTAAAAACTCTTCCTTTTCGAGATATTAGCAACTTTATTTTGATTTATTTCAACACGTTTAGGGACGCCATTTTATTTTGGGTGGTCCGATTTTTATTTTCTTTATGTCATTTTAATAGTCTTAAATAGACCTTTAAAATGAGGTATCACATGACCATACTTCCTATTTAAAAATTTTCAGTTGCCCCCAAAATCCCCCATTTTTAGGGGACACTCAAAATTTTCGATTGCTTCAAAAGATACTTTGGGCTAAGTTAGTATCGGTCCCCAAAGGATATTTGTTTGTTTTAACAAAAGCAAAAGTTAAAGAGAGGGGTGGGACTTTTAAGACACCTGGTATGTTGTCTCTTCACATTGAACTAAAGGTGTGTATGGTATTCTTAACAAAAATGGATTTAAAAATGTCTTCTAAAAATTTAGTGATTGCTGTTTGCAAAGTTTTACTTAGTTTTTACCTAATATACAACACAGCATACAGATTTTCCAATACATACAACACAAAGTGTGTAAACAAACTCGCGGAGATTTGACGATCGAAGCCTATCAATATTGCGTCATACAAGTTGCTAGTTTACAGACTTAATGAAGATACTTGCTAACATAGATTGCTGAATTCTAATACAAGGTAATTCAAGTTTTGCCTTTAGGTTGAAGAAGCAATTTGTAAATTAAGTGTATCAAAGCAAACGTCAACTGACAAGATGTTGTCAGTAACTATTTGCTCTAGTACTCAATGTTTAGTATCGTTTTTACATATTATGTGCACATATAAAACTTTGCTGTAGAGAATTATTTAACTTAAACAGATTTCACTGTTTCATTATTAATTTCCATCTCATTTTAATCCTATACTCTAATACGAGCAATGTATGTTTGTTTGTTTGTTTGTGTGTTTGTACGAGCAATCTCGAGATCCAGCGGAAGGATTTTGCTGAAACTTTGGGATTAGAGGCTTTTGGGACTAAAAAATCAATTGGTGAAAACCACTACCTCAGGAAAACTCGTATTTTTCTGAAAAACTCATTTGAAAATTGAAAATTTTTAACATTGGGGTTATGTAATTTAAAATCAATAGGATACATATGACAAACATCAGCTGTTTCCTATAATATTTCCATCAGCTGTCTCCTATAAATTTTTTTTTTTTTTTTCTTAAATGTTATAATTGTTTTAAGCTTGAAATCAGCTGCCCCGTGCTAATATTTCGCGAGTTATGAGTAGGCCTACAAAACAGTACTTACCTGATTTGTATTTACATACATTTTCCTATAAAAAAAAACACAATTAACAAAAATACCGAGTAATGCTCGGTCGCCCAGGTACTACAATATTATACAGTAGAGTACCACTAGTCCGAAAATCAGTCGACTCCGAACAGAGTTCAGAAAAATACCGATTTTGTTTAACATAAAAACAGGAGAAATAAAAAAGACGTTCGTTAAAAAAGTACATTTATTGTTAAATATAGACATACAAATAGTGCCAAGTAGCGTGAAGCGTCACTTGAGCATGCGCTGTAACGTCTTACCCTCTCCTACTCCTGGCTAATTCCTGGTCTTGAACTAAATTAACACCCCATCAAAGGTAAGCGTTTAGAGTTAATATGTTTATAAAATTATTATTAGGCAAAATCTTTCAAAATTGAATCAGTATCAATAGTGTTTAAAATTTGGCTTTCAATTGCCGATGTTGCCGTTCCACTTAGTCTGTCCTGAGAAAGGGTCGATCGCAGGTAATTTTGTATTACCTTCAGTTTGGAAAACTACTTTCTTCGCTGGCCACTGATATCGGGAGAGTAAGCAGAATTCTTAAGGCAAATTACACTTTGGGAAAGATATCTGTTACACGGTTTGTTGTATTATAAGACAGTGTTTATATTTGCATATTCAGGAGCGCCAAAGTTTATATTTCAGTTTAGTAGGGTCGCAAAATCAAAATATGATTCTAGAACAAGATATAAAAAAAGACCCGCATCGGCCTCGCGCCGACCCTGTCTCGAACGCGATTAGAATATCACTTGTATACACAGTCGTTTTTACTAATCCCAGTCTTATTTTTAGTTTCTGCTATGAGCGTACAGATAGTGCGAAGCAGTGTGAAGCGTCACTTGAGCATGCGCTATAACGTCTTACCCTCTCCCACTCGACTGTGAGTCTTCGGTACAGTCACTACAAAAAGTGTTGATATACAATCAACACGACTACATAGCTGACATAAATTAGATAGGGCAGGCGGCTCTGACTGTACTCCGCCGCGAGAGGGGAAATGTGGTGGGAGCCGGCGTAGGAGACTTGCACACCCCCTCTTCGCGCTTCATCCTAATTGGCGCTATCTGTACCTATATCAAAGCCCACTAAAGAATACTGTTGCGAGACGGCCAATAGGATGGGCGCCCAGCGTTGCCATATCTACTAGCCTCGAACACTCCTGGTATTTACCGCTCGAGGCTTGATCGCACAGTTTAAAGAATTATAAATGCGTTGAGTCAGCCGCAGTCAGTTAGAAGCGTGGGAAGAACGTGACAACGTCGCACTACGGCGATTGGAACGTTCAAGGTCTCGGTGTACACAAGCCCGTCCCTCAACGGTATTCTTTAGTGGGCTTTGATATAGAGCCTAAGCTTGATGAAAACGCCTGAAACCAAATTGGAATTAAAGCTGGCTTTTTTCCTTCACGTTTCAATCCGTTTTGGGCAAAGAAAGTTATCGCAACAAGCATTCGGTGAAAATGATGCCGGGTCCTTCAGAAAGAAGGAAGGATTATATAGATACAACAGCTAGGCAGTAGTAGTGTTGTTGCCATCTGCCAGTTGCGGTCATACGTTTTCTCATCCGTTTTCATTATCTCGAACGAATTTTATTTTTTTCTCGATCTTTTTTCAAGGATGCGGTACTAAAGGACAGACTGCGGGATGACAAAACGGACAGTTTGAACAACCTATCCCCTTCCTTCCATTTTTAGAAGAAAACAGAATCGTAACGCAACGGAAAGACAAAAACGGATGGTGTAAACCTACACTAGAGCGAGGTCAAGAGCATTTGTCGCGTCTACGTGTGATATGAGTTCAGTTTGAGCGTTCACCTCCTCCTTGCTTTACCCCGAGCAGATGAACGCTATATAGAACTGATGCTAGCAGATGTCCCCGCACTTAATTTACGCCTTAATAAGTCAGTAAGTTGATATTATTCATGAAATCCTCCTATTCCGAATTCCCGCTAAACCGAACATTGTTCGGTTTCAATTACAGTAGTTCGGAATAGCGGGACTCTACTGTACTTTTCAAAATCGAGCAAACATTAGAAATTGAAACATAAATCATATTTGCTTTTCTCAATAAAATATTGGAATCATAATTATTTCTTTTCTTTGTAGTTTTGAATATAATATATTCTGATTGAAAACTCAAAACCACCAAAACTCTTTTGTGGTTCACGTCCCGACAGCGTATACAGAGTGCCTAGAAAATACTGCCCCAAAATTTCACTAGGCTATTATTAGGTGAAAATAAGACAAAAAACAGTTGCAATAAACATAGGTCCTGAAATGCTTGGTTTTCCAATTATCTACCATTTTGTTTTATTTAATAAACACTTAATATCTTTAGAAATGGCAAAGATGTTAATGTAATGTCTAATTTTACGTTCTTTTGTATACTTTAAATATGGTGGCCATTTAAAATTTGTAATGTCACATATCTCTATAACAGCTAACCTTACACTTGTAAGTAATTTTAAAAAAAAACGTTAATTTTTTAATTACAAACAAAACTGTTTGTTTTAACTTTTCCCGTAGCTCAAAAGATAACCGAGAGATATTGGCTAAAACATAATTTCTTGGTAGTTGTCTATAATACACAAATTTACTGTGGAAATAACATCTTCCAGCCTCATTCCAGCCTTAAACCACTGAATGCGTTGGTTTCATGGTTCATGATAGATGGGGTACTAGCCCATTTTAGTGTGGATGTTGGAACCCATGTTGGTACCTACGAAGAAACATTGATTTTCAGAGAAGGCCGATTGCCGTGGCCTGCAAAGGCACCTGGCCTTAATTCCTTTTATTTATTTCTGTGGAGACACCTCAGGAGCATAGTTTAATTCAAGATCTCGGACAACGCATTAAGAATGGCATTGAGAGTTCTGAATGGCAAATGCCTGGCGTTTTCTAAAAGAGTGCGAAAATCTATCAGGAGGAACTTGGCTGCTTGGTGCCAAACAGGGGCTGTAACTTTGGACAATTCCTTTAGGTTGTTTATAAATACCACTTTTAGTTTTAATTGCTCTATTGTTGTTTCTGTATTGCTAAATACAACTGCCAAGAAATTATGTTTTAGCCATTAAAAGCTGTTTTTTAACTTTTGACCTACCGGTATGGGAAAATATTAAAACATTTTGTTTACAATTAAAATATTTTATTTTATAAAATTTGTTTGTAAAGTTATCGGTTTTAGATGTCTGTGACGTTAAACAATTTAAATGACCGCTATTTTTTAAAGTATAAAAAAGAACGTTCTGTTTTTTAATAATATAAATTAGTAGAATTTGTTTGCACCTCAGCTTCCAGCCCCGCTCACGTGCAGCTTTAGAGTTTGCACCTGAACCTTGCGGCATCGGATTATGGAATTCTTCGCTTCGCTCGCAGCGGGAGTTTCGCATCCTGGCCGCCTGCGTTGGGTCAGAAAATGCTCCCACAGTAAAATCCCCACTCGGATTTCAATCGGGTATTTTCATGTTGTTTTACGTTTTGGTCGATTTTTGGTTTATATACTGTCGTGTCAAAAAAAATGTGCAGAATATTATTCTGGTACGAACAATTTAAAAAAGTGTTTCTTCCTGTTAAACACCGTGATTCTTGTTGTTGAATTTTTCCGGCAAGCGAACTCGTTTTAGCGACTTAGAAAAATATCGTGTTTACCTAATTTAGTCAAAATCGGACATAAATTGAGGCCGTTAGTGTGCGAACATATACACATAAAAGTTATATAAGCACATGTAAAGAAAAATGTTAATGACACCCAAAATGAGTTCTGGGGACCGTGATCGGTGATCATTAACCAGGCGATCATAAGTCGGCTTTCCTCCGGATTGAGGTCTTATCATAAGAGTCGCTGCAATGACTCACGTTTAAAACATAAATTCGATAAAAAAATATGGAGTGATATTGTGTATAAGAATTTATGGTAAAAAGAAGGAAACAATATCTGCAGAAAATAACTTGAGAATAAGGAATCGGAAAGAGGTTGTGAGAGGAAATCCATTGTCCGTTTACAGTTTAGTTGATAGCACGGGTCTTATGGAGGCTTGCCGCGCTACTACCTGACCTAACTGCATCGGCTCCTATTCACTACCACATTTAATTATGAATATCCTTATCTCAGTGTTTAATTCAAGATCCACATTTCTTCATTTCAGTATCGCACCTAATGTTTAATTAAACCCCTTTTTTTAACTACAAAAAACTAACATTACATTAGTTTTATTCTGTACTAGCTGCTGTACCCGTGCTTTGCACGCCAACCCCGTTGGAACCGTCTATACACATAATCATGTTATCTTTACTTTATAATAAAGGTGTAGGATTAATAATAACACCAATAAATATTAGATGGTAAATAATGATGTTCAAATGAAATTATTTCTTATATTTTATAACAGCAGTTATAATAAATGTTAAAAGAACCAGCAATGATCAGGTCTACACTTGCATTAATAAATAAAGTAATACTCTTGATAAATAAAATGTATATGTATTTGTTTGAATATACTTCATCCATGTAGAGGCAAATTCTTTTCAAAATAAGTGTTTACACAGTCAACATGGAGGAAAAACTAAATAATAATATATTTTCCTTTCAATAATTATATCCAAACATAAAAGGAAATTAACAAAAATTACCATCTTGTGATACATTATTATACATAAATAAAGAGTTCTGAAATATAATGACACAATATAATAAATTTAATACAGATATTTAAGTAAACAGTAAATAGGTTTATACAAGTTAATTCTTGATTGTTGAAACGATTTTTAATATTAACATGTTTACACAAAAGAAATTTTTATAAGACAGCCTTATAAACAATATTTACAGCTTTGTTTTCTTTTGTGAAAATATGTAGGTCCTTTCCGCTTGAAACACGTGAGCAAGCAACGTACAATTGCCCATGGGAGAAACATTGAGTTTCCAAATAGAGTCCTGCAACCTTAAAGGTCTGTCCTTGAGATTTATTGATAGTCATTGAGAAGGCAACTTTTACCGGGAACTGTAGACGCTTGTAATTGAAGTTCAAGTTTGATGGTATAATAGGTATTCTGGGAATGAGTACTTCTTCCCCTTTTGCAGAACCAGTTAAAATTTTAGCTTCTATTACATTTTTATTTAAAGATTTTATCAAAAGCCTTGTACCGTTACACAACCTTGGTGGTTCTAAGTTCCGAAGTAGAATTACTGGGATACCCACTTTCAATTCAAGCTTGTGGGGGGGAACACCAGGCA
>JAGFPH010000415.1:71588-102763 GCA_018207615.1 Philaenus spumarius | reverse complement strand
AACAACTCCTTTGTGCAAATTTTCGTGAAATTCGTTAAAGCCGTTTTAAAATTTGGATAAATACAGAACTCCCTCGTTTAATAGTATCTCTATATATAAAAGAAGATGTCCTGACTGACTGACTGACTGATTTATAATCAACGTACAGCCAAAATTATGATAGCTATAGACTTGAAACTTTCAAGGAACGTTAATAACACTATGTAGAGGCGCACTAAGAAAGGATTTTGCAAAATATTGACTTTAAGGGTTGAAAATGATCAAAATACTGGGGTTCACTCCCATCCCTATAACAGATAAAACAGCTGATTCAAATCAAATACTTAGTAAATTAGTAACACAATTCTAGGAGTTTCCTATTTATAGTGAACCAACACATGGTTTGTTGAATACTTTTTATATCTATTACCATAGCAACCAACTAACATAATATTATTATTTTAATGATTTAAATTTACAAATTATGAAATTTTAGTTTTTGATACAATTATTTGTTTTAATTATTTTGCACAACCAACTACTAATTTTAGGTTAGGTTAACAAAGTTAACATAAAAACAAAGGAAAAGTCAATTTAAAAGTTTTACTGTAATATAGGCTAATAATTACATCTTTTGTTACATATTATGAATAAACAGCTGATTTGGATCAAAAACTTAACACAATTTTATGTTAGGCCTATACCGAACTAACACATGTTTCTTGAAAGTATTTAGATTTATTACCATAGCAACCAAATTAACAAATTTTAGGCCTACATTTTTTTTATTTGCTCAGTGTTACTAAACAGTTTCATGAAATATGTGTAGGCCTATGTATAATTTATATATTTGTTTAAATTCTAACTTTTAACATCCTCTCAAGAATGATTACATCACTGTTTCGTTTCATCAGAAATATTGTATCAAAGCGAGAACTAAGAAAATGTTCCAGTGAAGTCACACAAGGGAGAAATAATATTACAAACAAATTCTACAAAATATGTTACTGGGATACACCCAAACATTGTGCGTTTGAATAAATATAAATAGTGCATTTTACAACAAAATTTCGAGTTTTAAGTGTATACCAATTAAGTAGTTGTTAGTGAAATCAACCCAAAGTTATAATAGTTAAATAAAACAATTTTGTTAGGAAAAATTAAGTGTCATTTACTGGAAGAGCAAAACCAATTTTAGTTTGTATATAACTAAAATTAACCGGTATAATTAAGGTAAATGTACAAATAATTTATAGTACAGTATTTATAGTACAGTACTATATAACTTTATACAATGAACTAAATGAAGTTACTTTTTTTTTTCAACAAAGTGATAAAACATTTTGATAGATGAGATTAACGCCAATGAGATGTTAATACACCAAACTGTTGTATCTATCATTGGAGATGGGGCCTGCCTTTTTCGAGCTCTTTCTTTTCTCTTATTTAATACCCAAGAAAGGTGTCAGGGCTACGAGAAACAATTGTTACGTATGTGGCTGAAAATTGGAATAACTTTGGTGAGATGTCTTATAACTCCAATGGCGATAATTTTTCAACTTCTGTGGAGTATGTACGTGAAATGAATCAACATTCAGTATATGCTGGTTATTGCGAATTGGTTGCCGCTGGTTAGATATTTCCATTTTTGTTTGAAGTTTATCATAATAATAATCTTTATGCAAAATTTGGTACAGACACATTCCCCGTAAAAAGATTGCGCCTAAGTGGGAATATTAATAGTGGTAATTTTGACGTGTACCGGTATTTGCCTATTTCCGAAGACAATGTTTCACAAAATTCTACATTAACTATTTATGTCAAAAATAAAAAGCGTCGTGCTAGGTACACAAACAGAACACGAAAAAATCAAAATATTCAAGCTGTGAAAAAGTATAAACAAACCAACCCGAAAGGTAATCAAATAGCTGTGGAAAAGTATCAAGATGATCACCCCGATTTAAATAGATGTACATCAGCTGCATATCAGATGCGTCACCCAAAAATGCATAGAGTAGCAGCAATTAAATATCAAAATAATCACCCAGAGGTGCACAGAGCAGCAGCCGTTGCCTATCAAAACAATCGCCCAGAAGTCCACAGAGCTGCAGCAGCTAAGTATCAAAGCAATCATGTTGAAGTTCATAGAGCATCCCAAAATCTATATTATCGAAATAATCCAGGATTTCAGGCAGAAATTCGTCTGCGCATATGGAAAAATAAAAAACTTTCTGGTCTGGCCTATGATCCTAATATAGTTTATAAAAATGACATTGGTATTATGAGTGAAAAATGTCGGTTTTGCCATGCTCTTAAATGGAAAGGCGAGACACTTGGTATGTGCTGTAGTTCTGGTAAAGTACAGCTCGCCACTTTGCTACCTCCACCAGAACCACTATATAATTTACTTATTGGTGAACACCCTGAGAAAAGCCACTTCATTGATCGCATTAGACGGTACAACGGTTGCTTTCAGATGACATCTTTTGGTGCTAAACAGATTGTTGAAGATGGTTTTATGCCAACTTTTAAAGTGCAAGGCCAAGTTTACCATTTATATGGAAGCTTGCTCCCACATTCAGAAGAAGAGGCTAAATTTTTGCAAATCTATTTTGTTGGTGAAGATGAAAAAGAAGCTCGACTTAGGTGCTCGAACTATCCAGATGTCAAACTATTTTTAGTTAAACAGCTGCAAGATATGATTCATAGTGAAAATAAGTACATTAGAGATTTAAAAACTACTATAGATAAGGTACCGGAGAATTGCGAACATTTTCAAATAGTGATACACGCAGACAGAAAGCCTGCCAACGCTCATAGAGGTTGTTACAATGCTTCCACATCTAATGAGGTAGCTTTGTTAATAGTTGGACAGCAGTTCGAAAAGCGGGATATTGTCATTCAAAGCCACGATAATAAACTACAACGTATCAGTGAACTTCATAGATCTTATGATGCACTACAATATCCGCTTATGTTTTGCCACGGAGAAGATGGATATTCAATAGACATTTCACAATGGGATCCTATAACGAAACTTCCTTTGAACAAAAATGTATCTGCTGCCTGTTTTTATGCCTACAGAATTATGGAGAGGGAAGGAGAAAATAACTATTTGCTTCGTTATGGTGCTTTATTTAGTCAGTATTTAGTTGACATGTACGCCAAAATAGAGACGGAAAAATTGAATTATATCAGATATCATCAAAAAAGGCTTAGGGCAGATAACTATTATTCATTTAAAAGACGCCATAGGAAGACAAGACGTTCAAGCAGATCAACTTGGAAAATTAGTAGTATTGCCATCATCTTTTACTGGAGGACCTCGGTATATGCAAGAACGGGGTCAGGATGGAATGACTTACGTCCGACATTATGGAAGTTCAGATTTATTTATAACATTCACTTGCAATCCAAAGTGGAAGGAGATTCAAGAATCATTGCTACCTGGGCAAAAACATTATCATCGTCCTGATATTATTGCAAGAGTTTTCAATCGTAAAGTAAAAGAGTTAACAGATCTTTTGTTTAAAGGCCAACTGTTTGGAAAAGTTCGATGGCACATGTATTCTGTTGAATGGCAAAAGCGAGGCTTGCCGCATGTTCACATATTGCTATTGTTGGAAGATAGAATTTCATCCAATATGATAGATAAATTCGTATGTGCTGAAATTCCAAACCCTGATGAAGATCTACTACTTTATGAGATAGTCAAGGCCAATATGATACATGGACCATGTGGCATTTTGAATAAAAGCTCTCCTTGCATGAAAGATGGGCGTTGCACTAAGTATTATCCGGCTATGCTTCTTCAAGAAACTCGAAGAGGTGAAGATGGATATCCAAAATATAAAAGCCGATCGCCAGATGATGGAGGTTTTAAGGTGAACATAAAATCAGTAGATTTGAACAACCGATGGGTAGTACCTTATAACCCTGTTTTGTTACGTACTTTTAACGCCCATATTAATATAGAAATAACCAGCTCAGTAAAGTCTATAAAAAGTAAGTTTGCAAATATATTACTAAAGGCAACGATCAAGCAGCATTTGCTACATAATATGGAGAAAAAAAAACGAGATAGATGAAATAAAAATGTATGAAAGTGGTCGATATATAAGTAGTTCCGAAGCAGCTTGGAGAATTTTAGGATTTTCAATTCATGACAGGTATCCAGCTGTCACTCACCTTGATGTTCATCTAGAAAATGGACAACGTATTTACTTTACTGCGGATAATATAAATGAAAAACTTATTCATCAACCAACAACAACTCTTTTGGCCTTTTTCGAATTATGCCAAAATGACGAATTTGCTAAACTCTACATTACTTACAAGTGCCTTTGTACTACGTATGGCAAAATAAAAAATTTGTTCGGCGTAAACGAGGAGAAGCTGTAGAAGGTTGGCCAGGAGTAAGAAAGGATCATGCTTTAGGTAGAGTATACACTATTCATCCCAATAACGTAGAGTCTTCTTCTTCATCACATTAGAGGCCCAACATCCTTTTCTTATTTAAAAACAGTAAATCATATTGAGTATCCTACTTTCCAAGCAACATGCAAGGCGCTCGGGTTATTAGAAGATGACCAGCAATGGGAGTTTACTTTAAAAGAAGCTGCAATAACACGCTCGCCTTTTAAAATGCGGGAACTATTTAGTGTAATGCTGGTATTTTGCCATCTCTCCGATGCATTGAGTCTGTGGAATAAATTTAAGGGTGATCTTTCAGAAGATATTATGAACCAATTGAACGGACAACATTTACAAAATAATCAATCAGTGGAGTTAGTATACAATAGGTGTTTGGAGTTACTTGAAGATTCTGTTTTAGCTTTAGGTGGACTAAACATGAAAGAATACGGTTTACCTAATCCAAAAAGATCTGGTGAAATTTTAGGAAACAAAGATTATGTGAGAAAAACTAATTATGATATTGTTGCTTTGAATGAAACTGTATTGAAAAACGAAGCCTCATTAACAGATGAACGACGGATCGTTTATGATCGAGTTTTAGACAGCGTTGAATCCAACTTAGGGAAAGTTTTCTTTTTAGATGCTCCTGGTGGAACTGGTAAAACTTTCCTCATTAACTTGCTTTTGGCTAAAGTGAGAAGCAGCCATAACATCGCTTTGGCAACAGCATCATCTGGTATTGCTGCTACATTATTGGATGGAGGAAAAACCGCACATTCAGCCTTTAAGCTGCCATTGAATCTAAATTATACCACAACTCCTTCATGCAATATCAATAAACAATCAAATCTAGCAAAAATTTTACAGGATTGCAAACTGATTGTCTGGGATGAGAGCTCAATGTCACATAAAAAAGGCTTCGAAGCTTTGAGCAGATGTCTGCAAGACATTAGAAACTCAAAGAATACTTTGATGGGTGGAGTAACAGTTCTTTTAGCAGGAGACTTTCGTCAGACTTTACCAGTTGTACCGAGAGGAACTCGAGCCAATGAAGTCGAAGCTTGCATCAAGAGTTCATATCTATGGCCTCAAATAACGAAACTTTCGCTTACAAAAAATTTAAGAGTTTACTTAAGAGGAAATGTTACTGCTGTGCAGTTTTCTGAACTCCTGTTACAAATTGGAAACGGCGATTATCCAGGGTCAGAAGGAAAGATTACTTTGCCTACAGGATTAGGCACAGTAGTAAGTACATTGGAAGACCTGATATCGAGAATATATCCCGACATTAAAAATCTCAAAGATAAATAGATTGACTGGCTATGCGAAAGAGCTATTTTGACTTTAAAAAATGACTCAACTTCTGAAATTAATAATACTTTATTAAATTCATTTCAATTCGAAAAAATGCAATATATGTCTGTTGATTCAGCTTTAAAAGTTGATGATGCAGTACAATTTCCAACAGAGTTTCTGAATTCTTTGAACCCGCCTGGATTTCCACCACATGTTTTAACGCTTAAAGTTAGTGCACCTATTATGCTTTTGAGAAACCTTTGCCCTCCAAAACTGTGCAACGGTACACGTCTGCGTGTGACTGCCCTCCAGAAAAATCTTATTGAAGCAAAAGTTATAACTGGAAGTGCCAATAGTGAATCAGTTTTCATTCCACGCATACCTATGATACCATCGGACTATCCCTTTGACTTCAAAAGAATTCAATTTCCTGTTAAAGTGTGCTTCGCAATGACAATTAATAAGTCACAAGGACAATCATTAAAAAGAGCTGGAATTGATTTAACAGAAGACTAGGGGCTCTGCCCCTGGACGCTCCGCGTCCCAACCCCGGTTCGGCCTTCGGCCTCAGATGGCTGCTTCGCTTCGCTCGCAGGTGGAAAATTCGATAAAGAATCTATCGCCCAGCCTCTCCTACCATAGATTATATATTATTTGGTCAAAACCTATTTCCATCTCGTTAATCTTTTGCTCGTTTGTACATAGGTGACCGAGCATAAATTAGCTGTTTTATTTGGCAGCTGACTCAAACTCATTAAACATTATCTCCATAAGATTAACATGGGAAATTTGAAGGATTGTATACCGGGGCTCCTTCTCGGGTGAATAGCGGCTGAACGGATGATAATATATAAGACTTGACATATCTGTGAATGATTATGTTCAGTTTTTGATCCAAATTAGCTGTTTTATATATAATAGGTTTGTAACAACCAATGTTTGAATTGAATTAAAATATAGTTAGCATTTTTCGTTGATTTTTGTTTGTGTTTGTTTTTAGTTTGTCAATGTAACCTCAAAAAGGTAATACTACATTTGATACTGATTTGATCCAAATCAGTTGTTGATCAAAATCAGCTGTTTTAAGCTTTTCATACGAACAGCTGTTTTTGTGTCCTTGATAAAATCAAAAGAAATATTTCTTCTTCTTCCATAAGATTGACCTTCCATAAGATTAACATTGAAACTTTGAGGGCCACTGGGGCGTAGCCCTAATGTCCTAGGACTTCGGTAAGTGCTTGATGACATATCTACAGGTAATAAGACACATTTTAAAACAAAAATCATCAAAATCGGTCCATTAGGAGAGGCTGGGCGATTGGAAATAGGTTTTGACCAAATTCTTTTAATATACGGGTATATAGATAGATTGTTTTTCACACGGACAATTATATGTTGGATGTTCCAGAACAAGTAGTCCATCAAGTTTAGTAATTCTGTCACCAGGAGGAAAAACATCTAACATAGTGTATAAAGAAGTTTTGAAATAATTAAATTTAAACTTTAATATTGATTTATTTGTCTATTTTTAGGAAAATTTACATTTTTCATAAGTGTATATATTTTTTATGATTCTCATTTACATATTATTTTTAGTTTTATGTACATTTTTAAACTCAATTTTAAAAATATGTAAATGTTTTGTAGATGAGAATTCCCGTTGCAGCTTTACTTGCTATAGTTTGAATGTAAGAAATATATGATTAACACTTTTTAATAATTACTGTACTTTACTGAGTAAAAATTTATTTATAATCTTAAATAACTTCGACTTTTTTAAACTTGAAATTTTGACTTTTTTTAAACTCAAAAGAATTTTAAATTTAAAAATTAATTATATCTAAATTAATGTTAGAAATTAAAATTATATATAAACAATATGCACTGGGTATAGTTAGCATTTCCTAATTTCAATAATACTATTAAGATTGCGGGCGAAGCCGCGACGGGTAATGCTAGTAGAATTATAAATTTGGTTAATTTGGTTGCTATGGTAATGAATATAAACAAACGACATGTTGCTAAACTTTTTATACAAACAGCTGATATTTTTATAGATAAAATTTAAGGTTAAAGAAGTTTTCAAAGCCAGTTTGGCGGTACCCTGATGGAATTTCTAAATAAAAATATGCTCATTTTTTAATCTGGAAACCTAAAAATATCCATGAAAAATTTCAGCTCAATAAATCCAGTAGTTTTTACGTGATTGAGTAACATACATACACACACACATACACACACACACACACAGACAGACACCATTAGATTTTTATATAATAGTTTAGATTAGTGCCATTTCAATTCTAACAAATTGTTAAAATTGTTTTCAGAAAGCAAATATATTGTCGCAAATAAAATAATAGACTCTCCAAATAATAACTTCAGTACTATACATCAGAATTTAGGTCATGATAGATAGTACAGCATTATGAAATAATGCTCTGATGTTTTCTGTAAACTAAAGTTAGTGCCTATTTTTCTCAGTCCTTAAATTCATTTTGATAACAAATTTTGAATTTAAAGATTTTTCCTTAAGTTTTTATATTATTATTCAGTTATTACCTGTACAATCACATATATTATTTCTCAAGACCATTTTTTTGTCGGTACGCCATAAATTCCTCAATACATCATCAAATTACATGAATGAGGCATCATTTTAAAGCTTTCCTTAACCACTACACCGGAAAAATATACAAAATACGATTATACGAAAAAAAAAAGAAATAAGGAATCCGAAAGTAACAGTAATGTAAGATGTAAGATCAAGTAAGTTGTAGGGATATTTTCCTGGCGTTGGAAACACTGATGATAACAATACCCAGCTGGAGAGCTGCCGTTACGCCACTACATTGCTATTTTTAATGAATTGTAAGCGTGGTTATAAACAGCATTGTGGATTCACCTATTACTTTAATTAAGTGGGATTTAAGTAAGTTAGAATGCGAATGCTTCGCACTGGTCAGATAGTATTCAATTATTTACTTTCCTAAAAAAAATCAGCTCTTCCTTCAAAATAAATGAAAACAAAACAACTATTTTTTCACTTTGTATTGATGTTGCACATTAGTTCAAATTATCGCATATATTATTTCTCAAGACTATTTTTTTGTCGGTACGCCATAACTTCCTTAATACATCATCAAATTACATGAATGAGGCATCATTTTAAAGCTTTCCTTAACCACTACACGGGAAAAATAGACAAACAGCTTAAAATTCATGTTTTAATAACAAAAATTGATTTAAAAAACTTGTATATTATACTCTGTATGTTCCTAATGAAAGGCTCCATCTACTAACCATCTGTTTAACTAGCATGACAGCTGTTAGTTAGATTGTTTACACTGTAAGATTGTATAGGGAAACTGTTATTTATAAACCAATGTAAATAAATAAACTTAATTAACTGAATTAAATCAACGTGTTAAATCAGGTAAATGTAGGCCTACTCCAAACTCGCGAAATATTCGCACGGGTCAGCTAGTTCTTGAAAATATAAATATCAATAAAAAATAATATCAAGGGAAACATATTCCTAATAACTCATGAGTTTTATGAGGTTGATGTTTTCATGCGGACTACTAGCGTAAGATCTCCGTTTCAACAACATGGACAATGCCTGCCCATGCTATCAACTATACTGTGAACGGACAATAGCAGAATACTCTTATGCTTTGAGGTGAGAGGCCGGAAGCAGTCTTTTATTGCGAATAAACAGAACTAGGACAATGACTATACAAGTGTAATACAATAAAGAAAGATTTTTCTGAAATAAATTCCGTAACTCCTCATTAATATTCGACTCATATTTCTAAAGCAATATTTAATAACATATATTTTACATACGTAATATATTACTCTGTCTCAACCAAGGTGCAAACTCCAGGATTTATGTCCAGAACGTGATACAAATACAGCGCTCCAGTATATTTTATGCTACGACAGTCGGTATCATTGCCTGATCATTCAAACTAAGTATAGTTAATTAATTTATGTTTTAACTATAACTAATGCTAAATTTTAATTTTCTTTTATTTAATAAACTCATCACCTGGAAAAGGAGAGGCAGACAGAGAGGGTGAGTTATTTGTGTCGTCAGTTTTAATGTAGTCCAATTTCAACAAATTTCCCTTCGTCTCCCTATTTGCAACACCTGCTGCATTTACGGATTGCTCGGGTGATTAACACAGTTCTGCTGCTAATATGTCAATCAAGAAACTTGACAAACTCAATCGCTGTCATAAATTAAAACATTTGTTACAAATAAATATAAAGTAGGTCAGTTGTAAAACTATCTATATCTCTCTCTATATATAACAAAGTCGGGATTGTTACACCACTTTTAACTCAAGAACGGCTGAACCAATTTTTATAATCTTTGATTTGTATAGCAGAATATCTATTAAAATATAGGAAAAATACATGAACAAAATTAAACACACAAAATAACTTTAGGTTAGGCCTAGACTGATGACCTAACATAGCCATGTTATTTGAACGCATTTACTTTCATTACCATTGCAACCAATAAAATAAAATAACAGATACGACAGTTGATTCAAATATATATAATCTATATTATAATAAAAATGAAATGCTGTTCATTGGTAAGCGCATCACTTGAGAACGGCTGGAACAATTTGGCAAAAAGTTTTAAAATGTTTGTAATAGTCCGAACTAGGTTTTTATGTAAAAACAAGTTTGAAAAGTTTCCTGAAAAAGTTTCAAATTTGGAAAAAACCAAACAGCCTCTTTTGTATGGCCTTAAGACCATAGTGCACAAAAACAGCTGTTCGTATAAAAAGCTTAGCAACACATGTTTGTTTACATTCATTACCATAGCAACTTTACTTAGCATTTATTTAGTTATTATTTTTAGTTCATTATTAAACTACTATTTCTTAGTTTATTATTTTTCAAAATCAACAGCATTTTTAGGTTGGATTGACCAACTTAAAACAAACCAACTAAAAATGCTCACTATATTTTAATTCAATTCAAACATTGGTTGTTACATATTGTAGGCTATATAAAAAAGCTGATTAGGATCAAAAACTGAATATCATTTTAGGTTCGGCTTAAAATGAACCAAAAAACGTTTATTTGCAACCAATTGGGCTAATTTAGAATCAGGTTTTTTTACAATTCATCACTACTATCAGTTTTTTTAGATTAGGTAAAAGCAAACAAAAGGTTTACTGTATTATCTATAAAGGTTTACAAACTATAAATTTAAATTTGTGTAGTATATTCTTAAGTGGCATAAACCCCATTTTGCAATTAGATTACCTAAGTCAATGTAATAACTTTACTACTCTTTAAATTAAATCAAGCAATAGTGAAGCATTGATGGGTCCACTAGTCTATATAATAAAAATGAATTGCTGTTTCTTTGAAATCGCATCAATTGAGAACTGCTGGACCAATTTGGCAATTTTTTATTTTAAAATGTTCGTAATAGTCCGAACTAGGTTTTTATATAAAGAAAAATTTGAATAGTTTCCCGAAAAAGTTTCAAATTTGGAAAAAACTAAACAGCCTCTTTTGTATGGACTCAAGACCATATCGCTCAAAAACAGCTGTTCGTATAAAATGCTTAGTAACACATGTTTGTTTACATTTAAATATAGCAACTTTAGCAAATTTATAATCAGTTTATTATTCTTCAAAACCAATAGCTTTTTAGATTAGATTGACAAATTAAAAGCAAACACAAACCAAAATCAATAAAACATGCTTAGGCCTACTATATTATAATTCAATTTAAACATCGGTTGTTACATATTATTATAAATAAAACAACTGTTATGGATCAAAAACTGAACATAATTTTAGGTTAGGCCTACAATGAACCAAAACACTTTTATTTGCAACCAATTTCTCTAATTTATAATCGGGTTATTATTCTTCAAAAACCAAAACAGCTTTTTTAGGTTAGATTGCCAAACAACACAAACAAAAATCAACGAAAAATGCTTACTGTATTATAATTCAATTGAAACATCGGTTGTTACAAATCTATTTACTTACATATATGCTGTTTAAAATATTGTTTATATAAATTGTTTATATAAATTGTTGACATAAACACCATTTGCAATTCAATAACTTAAGTCAAAAGAATGAAATTTGATAACTACCTTTAAAATTAAATAAAGCAATAGCGAAGCATTGCCTGGTCCACTAGTATTATAATAAAAATGAAATACTATTCGTTGGTAAGCGCATCACTTGAGAACGGCTGGAACAATTTGGCTATTTTTCGTTTTAAAATGTTTGTAATAGTCCGAATTAGGTTTTTATGGAAAGAAAAATGTGAAAAGCTCCTGGAAAATTTTCAAATTCGGGAAAAACTGAACATGATTTTTTTTATGGGATTTTTCTATGAACTCAAGACTATATCTCACAAAAACCGCTGTTCGAATAAAAATCTTAGCAACAAAGTTTTTTTTACATTCATTACCATAGCAACTTTACTTAGCAAATTTATAATCAGTTTATTATTCTTCAAAAACCAATAGCTTTTTTTTAGGTTAGATTGACATTTTAAAAACAAACACAAACAAAAATCTACGAAAAATGATTACTGTATTATAATTTAATTCAAACATCGGTTATTGCATATCTTTATAATACTTATACTGTTTAAAATAGTGTTTATATAAAATAATTTTATCTATGAATTGTATAATACTTTTCGAATCATATTTTTGCTGTCAAAAATAATAAACAATTTAATTTAATTTTGTCACTATAAATAACCATAAACATTCATGAGTTCAAACATAATTATATTGAAAACTAAACAAACAATCTGAATGAAACTAAAAGCCATTAAAAGATCACATGTTTACCTTTATTTTGATATATAATTTATGTAATTATATATTTAAAACCAAACAGTATACCTTATACTAATCAGGCCTATACATTTAAAATTACAAAATCTATTTCAACTACTTTGTTACATCCTGAATTAGAATTAACATATATGTTACATAGTGATTCAACATACCTTTCATATTTAACATACCAATGAACATTACATTAGTTTAAACATAATTATTTTGAAAACAGACAATCTGAAAGAAACTAAAAAATATAATATTACTTTTTATCTTTATTTTGATACATACCTAATTGTATATTTAAATACTAAAAAGTATCTTATACTAGTCGATATCTGTACACAAACATACTTTGTAACGGTGAATTGCCTGCTATGAACTACAAAACTTCTCAACCGATATTAATGATTTTTTTTCAAAAATATGTGATTTATTCCAACTTAAAATATATGATAGTTCTTATCCCGATCTAAAGGGTTGAAATGCCGTTGCTATTCCTATAAAATAAATACAAATTAAACTAACTGTATACAACTATAAACCTAAAATTATCTTATCTTCTAAAGCGAGAGATAATAGTCTGTCTGCTAAATGGATCTGGAATCTCCGTCTAAGGATTTTTGAAGTGAAAACTTCTTTAGCGGCGTTGGGCACTTTTTGCTTGGGGAAAAAGCATTGAATTCGCGACCGTTACCACTCGATATATAGTATATATTATATATATATATATATATTATATATATATATATATGTATGTACGCAACGCGAATATACTACATAGCACTTCTTATTGGGAGAGGAAAAAGCATCAAACTCGCGACCGTCACCGCTCGAGATATAGTATGTATCTATATATATATATATATATATATATGTACGCAACGCGAATATACTACATAGCACTTCTTATTGGGAGAGGAAAAAGCATCAAACTCGCGACCGTCACCGCTCGAGATATAGTATGTATGTATATATATATATATGATATTTGTGTTATATGTATATTAAATACCAAAGTCAGCAAAGTCATTAATGTTTTAAATTATTTTAAATAAAAAATTCTATAGGCTCACTGTGTCCAAAAATTAAAAAAATGTTGATGGCGGTGAATCAGATTTTACCGTCACGTTCTACTATATATAGTACACATGTGTATATAGCAGAGTATGTACCTCTGAAATGGACATTGAGGTTCATCATTTCATAAATTATGTTAGTTTACTTGGTAATACCTCTGATATGGACATTGTGCTTCCTCATTTCATAAATTGTGTTAAAGTAGTTTACTTTTTAATTCCTCTGAAATGGACATTGTGATTCCTTCTTTTTTAAATTGTTTATTTGGTAATTCCTATGAAATGGACATTATGCTTCCTCATAACACAAACAAAATTGTCTATATTCATGAAAGTTTTCACTTCTGCCGACAGTCCCATGATTTTTATTTTATATGGGGCTTTTGGCCACGAGAAATCGATTGGAAATGGTCACCAGCCTGGGAAAATTCGTTTTCTACGTCTTTTTATTAAATTAAAAAGTGAAATTTGTCCATTTTAAACAATACAAAGCACAGCTGATGCAAATGTTTTCAATGTCATTACAATAATCATCTGTTTTCTTTTAAACGAAGCACAGCTGATGCAAATGTTTTCAATGCCATTACAATAATCATCTGTTTTCTTTTAAACTGTATTTTATTAGAGGTAAGCCTAATGTTGTATCTATTTATAGTTACCATGGCAACGAATACTTCTGCTAAATAAACATACCCTTTATTTAGTTGTTTAATGTTATAGGCCTAACCTAAACGATGTTCACGGAAATTTGCAATAATAGTTATTGACGTGAGCGAACTAGGCCCTAGGCCTAAATCGATATTGAAATATTAAACTTTAATTTAGGCCTGACTTATTTCTGAGGCATAGCGTTGAGATTATGGTTAATCCTTTAAACTGTATTTTTATTACAGGTAAGCCTAATGTTGTTGAAATCATAGCCCTGCTTATAATCGAGCTTTAGCTCGGTCTCCTGGTACTGTATTATTATTTTATAGAGATTACAAAACTATTTACAATTTGATTACTTAAGTCGAAGGGATGAAATGGGATAACTGCATTTAAATTTAAATCAAGCAATAGAGAGCATTGCGACTACACTAGTGATTTATATATTATTTATCTTACTGTGATGGGCATCTTGTAGTTTATATTTTTGGTGCAATTCGAAAGTTATAAATACAAAACGTATATTTTAAATACACTATGAAAAAATCCCTCGTTGCTGGGAATCAACTTCAAAGAAGTCATTATCCAGGGATGCAAATTCAATAAGAGAGTTTTTCCCGCTGTGAGCGAAGCGAAATTAGAAATTCGTTTAATTTACGTCTGTGTTTCGGATGAGTGATCGCATTATTTAAATTAAGATGTAGCTCAATTTCAAGTGACCTTACTCCTTCAAGTATTGTTAACAAATTTTATTTTATTTATTCCACGACAAAATTTACATACTAAGTAGGTTAAATCGATGACTAACGAATCCATCTGCATTGTTCCTGAACACATGTTAAACAATGTGAAGTTGGTTGATTGTAATCCTAGAGTTGAAGTTTGCTTGTCAGATGAAGTCATAAAGACCACGTGACTTCAATAAACCTTCCTAGTTAATTAACATCCCGTGTGCTCTTAATGCACTCCTCCTGACCATATTGTGGGTTAACTTTAATTTGTTTTCTTTAACTTAATATTTTGTTTTTAATTATTAGTACTTGTTTTGTGGAGATAACGTACTGTTACTAAATCACTAAATTTTAAGAAACAAAAGTTCTTCAGTCATTTAAATTACCCAACTTGATTTGCATAAGTATAAATTTCATTTCTGAAAAATACATAGACGGACAATCGTTATGTTTTATCTATGGTTGTTTAGTGTTCACAGAATGGAAACTTGAAACTTATTGATAGGTTATTTTTCTGTCTGTCCCAGTTGACAAGGCCGGGGATTTGAATTTAAACTCATTTAACACGTTCACTGCTAAGGACGCACATGTGAGCTTGACACTGAACACTAGGAGAAGCGGCCGACACACAGTGCATTGCACGCCAAAACCATGATACTGTATTGGTAGTATTTTCAATACTCAATGCATTGCGTGTTTTGTTAGAGTAAAGTATTTTTGTTGAACCTTCATAGTTTTCTTATTTAATAGATCAGAACAAGCTCACAAGAGAGTAAGGCTGTAACATACTGCATCCGTGTGTATTGTACGTTGTAGTTTAATCAAGTAAATCTTGTAAAATATGATGTTGGATCTTCTGTTGTGTTGTCTTTTTTTTATAAGTTAATTTGCAATTTTTAAACCTAGTATTAATTTTTACTACTGAATTTCAGGATTTCGGGGGGGGGGGGGGGGGGGTTTGACACCTTTGGCTACGGCCTTGCCAGTTGATATGTGCTCCAGAATGGATAACGGTATCACAATACAATTTGACATGCTAATTCCTATATACTTTCCTGTGCCATTTTGGTGTCCACAGATAATTCCCCAAATATCAATGAATTGTACCAATCTTGACGTTTTTGATGAATGACAATAAGCGCAAGAGAACTGATCGCGAGAAACTGGGTTCGATCCCATGCAACTGTATTTGACTATTAAAATGTAGCAGACTTGATGACTTAATCACTCTGTCAAAAAGAAAACGAAAACAACTAAATTAATTCGATCATTGTACCACTGACCTGTGTTGAGTGAATTTCCTAAATTAAGTTTATGTATTTCAACAAACCATTTGGGAACTTTTCTACTTACGAAGGTGCTGAACAGCTGTCTACGTGTACGAAATATAATAATAGAATTTGTTTGCCCCTCAGCTTCTAGGCCCGGCTCACACGCCGCTTCGTTCCGCTCGCAGCGGGAAAACTTCATGAATTTAAACTTCCTTGCGGCCTCGGATTATGGACTGCACGTTTGGGGGATTTTGCATGTCATTAAAAATCATGCATATATGTGTTCGCACTCTAGCGGCCACATTTTAAGTCCTATTTGGTCCAAATTTGGTTAACATGTTGGTCGTCTACGTCGCTCGGACGAGTTCGCTAGCCAAAAAAATCCAACAACCGGAAGCACGTTTTTTGACAGGAAGTAAATATTCTTTGAGATTTTTCCTACGTGAATAATGTTTTTTAGGATGTTACTCTGCACATTTTGTTTTTTACGCGACCTTATAGCTCGCTTGGTTCTCCCAAAATCGATCCAATTGTAAAATACCATAAAAGTACCCGGTTCATAGCCATGTGGTGGATTTTACCGATGGTGTTGGCGTGCGAAGCACGCATTGCATTTCGTATTGGAAATACTCCCAATATATGGAATGGCGTGCGAAGCACGCAATGCATTGTGTATTGAAGTACTCTCAATACGGGGTTTGGCGTGCGAAGGCACGCAATGCTTTGTGTATTGAATATACCCCCAATATGAGGAATGGCGTGCGAAGCAATTTGCAGCTATTCAGCACCGTCGTGAATAGACCTATTTCCCAAATTGTTGGTTGAAAACATAAAACATAGGCCTATAAAGTTAATTTTGGAAATTTTCTCGACTCATGTCAGCGGTTCAGCTGCGTGGTCGAATTCTTTCTTTTTTAAAATTCATTCTTTGTTTAATTGTGTACTGTGATATCCTTCAGTACAGATAAATTGCAGAAATGTTTTACCCAGTAATATTTTGTTGCAAAATAAACAGTTTAAAGTAATTTTGGTTTCAATAATTTTCAAATTTTATTTTCTCACGAAGATACTTTTAAAATATTGTATCCCTTTTAACTTCTGAACCACCTCTCAGAAGGAAATCAAATTGTTTTTCGACCAAACATAGAGAAATTCACATTCAGAACGTTCAAAGTAGTTATGTAATAGTTTTAACTTTATTGGTTAATCTCCGTAAATTAGCCTCACCCCAATAGCGGCAAACCATTTTAAAATAATACTCTGAACAGAAACAATTCAGAAGCCAACTTACGAATTTTATTTTGAACTAAACTAAGTTAAACATGACTGATGTAAACATTTCAATAAAGTAAATAGTTACAACGGATTACAAGATATTTTACATAAAATACTTGAAACGAATTCCGATGAGTGCTACTAAAATAAGTGAAATAGGTTTCGAAACTTTGATACATCATCAACTTGTTCTAAAGTCTTTCACGTTCCATCGAAGTTGCAAAACTTCACAAGGTAAATACAGAAAGTCGATACGTGTTTAAAGTTTGCTAGTTGGGTTTCACGCTAGTGCAAATATTTACTTCTCAAATACCATCTTACTATGTACAGAGTGTTGAGAAAGGATTCCTTTAGTTACTACGCGGTTTGTTTATAAACGTTGTGTAGACTGCATTCTTCAAACAAGTATTAATAAAATTAGACACGTTTGAATAATTGAGCTTGGTACATTGATCGCTGCTCATCGACTACTCCCGACCTTAGGTCTCACCATAAGAGTCTCTGCAATAGCTCATCTTACCTATGGAAATTAGCTAATCAACTCCTATAAAAGCGAGCGTACGTCCGTACGTGAGTAACATATAATATAACAGCTGATTTCACCCATCGTCTGTAATGCTTAAACAAATCCATTGTAGATTATAGTTATGGGTTATATTTACAACTTCGATCGCTATAATTTCTTGTGAAGTTGATTTTTTTAAATTATGAGTTATAGAATTAATGTATGCTATAATATACGTTATAATATTTGCTTTGAAGGTTAAACTGTATATAAATACAACCTTTTATCATCAATATATTTGTTTATACAAATTTAAAGAAGAGATAAATATTCGTTTAACTTCGGAAACATTCGTACATCTTCGTATAACATATTTTCGATTATTAATTTTGCCACTATAATATTAATAACTTCTAAATACAGTAATTTGATCAATCAAAATGAAATAAAAAGCAATTAAAAGATACTATTTTTATCTTTCTTTAAATATATGATAACGTATGTAAATAAAAATGTTTATCAAATACAGTAGGCCTGCAGTTTCATAATCCTTATTATTGTACACATTTATCGAGTTAAAAATCCTCAGCATATTTATGAAGGCCTAGATAAGTATTCTTTAATGTTGTTTTTTAATAGTTTGTATTTTAAATGATGTATTTCTGATGTGTTTCTAATTAATCAGCCTGTGATTTTTAAGAGGGCTTATCTTAATTATAATGTAGCTTTTTGGTTACTAAACATTTGATTTCTTGTTATTTTTACTCCAATTTAGTAGTTGCGTGTATAAACACGTAACAACAAACACAAAATATGCCTACTTTCAACTTATAATTAGGATACAAAATTGAGGTTAAAGCTACTAGTACTTATTAACTTTTACCACAGAAATCAGCTCAAATTTAGATTTTTCTCACTAGAGATAAAATGCACAGACTAAAACCATTTCCAGCTCAATTTAGTCCAACCACGGAACGTTTTTTATCCAAATTTATTGGCCTAACAATATTCTCGATTTCTAAAAGTACTTTATAATCAAATCGACCTGTTTACGTTAAACGTATTGTATTTTGTCAATAGAAAGTTCCAAATGAAGTTTCCATGGAGTATTTAAGTTCATAGAAATCATCAATTTAATAATTTAACGGCTAAACTTTGTGTATAAATTGTCTCCAGTTTATACCGACCGACTCCATTAGCTTTATATACAGCTTCCTCCAAGCCGTCACATCTATGCTATGTGAAATATCGTCCTCATAAAACCTGCCGTTTTTCTAAGAATATATCAGAATATTATTTCCATTAAGTAAACTATTACCCTTCCTCACCTTAGGTAAGTGACCTGTTGCTTTGCATTTACTGATTTTTCTCGATAAGTAGGCTTTAATGTTGTTTTTAAATAGTTTGTTTTTTAAATTATGTATTTCTGATGTATAACTAATTAGTCAGCCTGTGATATTTCACGGGGCTTACTAGTAAGATAAAATAAAATCAAAGTTTTCCGACATTAAATTTAAAATTGGAAAAATCTTCTAACAAATTGAAAATGTTTATAGCACTAATTTGGGACAAACCTAACTTCGACTGTCTAAACATGTTTGTGTTATGCCCAGCAAGCACAGAATACAATAGAGGGGCTACTCAGTAGCAGTGAGTTTAAGCCACCCGAAAGCGCAAAACACATCCAACATGGCGGCCGCAGAGCATGAGTCATCCTAGTGCCGAGCGGTTTTTTGAGTTTTTTTACATATAATATTTTAGTAAATCAAACTTTACTTTTCATCGTTGAATTTGGTTTAAAAATACGAACAATTTGGTGTTTTTATAATTTCTCTACGTGTGTTGGTTACAGAGATATTGAAAGCACTAAACACAGTACGTTGTCCAATGTTATTCTTATGGAGAATAAGTAAATTGTATATCTTGCTTTGTTTGCATTAAGACATATGATTAGGTGTCTAATTTTGTTTGTGAACAGCCTTGTGTTCCTACTTATATTGTTTTAACTTCCTCAGCATGTAAAGAGTAAAACAAATCAGACGAGGCATATAGTACGTTCAGCGAAGAGTTTGCAGTAAATCGCTGTGTTCTGTGGGCATTTTGAAGCTTTAAATTTAGACTTTGAATGCATTTTTTTTAGTTAAATTTTAAATTTATACACATGTGACTTAATAAAACATTTATTAAGATCTTTTAATTGTCTATGTCTTTCCCTGTGACCCGCCATAGGTGACGATTTACTGAAAACACTCGCTGAACGTACTATAGTATTGGAGCTAACTTTCGTGGAGCCGTGGTCCGCGACGGCGGGCGAGTACAACTATAGTAAAATTCACCTCAGAGTGAGGCGGAAGTTCAAGCCTACCGAGGGTCAGCACGGTCGACTGGTTTCCGCTCCACTCCTACCTGAATTTTAATTTTTTATAGTAGCGTTATGCAAACTTTTTTTATAACAAGAAAATATAAAAATAAATCACATAACGTTGTGTATCACGATCCTCAGTTTATTTTGATACCAAATTTGAAGTAAATCGGTAAATGTTGAGTAATTAAAAACACCTTCAATAGTTCTTAGTTACATTAAAAGCTATGCCATTTAATTACTCAACATTTACCGATTTACTTCAAATTTGCTATCAAAATAAACAGACGATCGTGATACACAACGTTATGTGATTTATTTTTATATTTTCTTGTTATAAAAAAAGTTTGCATAACGCTACTATAAAAAACTAAAATTCAGGTAGGAGTGGAGCGGAAACCAGTCGACCGTGCTGACCCTCGGTAGACTTGAACTTCCGCCTCACTCTGAGTTGAATTTTACTATAAACATAGCAAATTATTTATTTACTTTAGATTATTGAACAAATTATAAGTTCCATCGAAAATTGTTTCGAATGAAATTTTAAGATCATCTAATTATCTACAACTTTCTCGCTGGAAGTTTGTTTCAACCTCAAAAATAAAAAAGTTCTCGCATACTAACTTTTTCATGTCATAAATTAAATTTAATGTAAAACGATTAGTTTTAATTATTATTTTAATAAAAACACGATAGGTATTACACTTTCTGCGAACACTGTTCCCCTTCCTTCAATATCCACCTACATATGTATAAAGTTTGGTAATTTTTGTCCCATCCTAAGGGGTTCAAATGACGGTGTTATCAAGGCGAGCACCGTTTACAGAACTACGCATTTATGGGCCCAACAACGTTTCTATACACATCAAAGATGGCTGACATGGCTTCAACCCTGCTTACTGCTATTTACGGGATGCCCTCTCTATTGTATTCTGTGCTCGCTGATTATGCCTTACAAATAGCCTACAGTGCTCTTTCTGAGCTTGTAATTAATTCTTAATTAAAATATGTTTTAACGTACTGCAATCAACAATCTGAACTAATTTCAACATCAAGACAAAAGTGCCTTGATTTGTAATATTAGTAATTGTATAACGTTCAATTCACTTGAAACAATTTAAAGCAATATACAACATTGTAACCAAAATGCATAAGTCTTCAATGGGAGCTATATTTTTCATCCAGTAATTTCTCGACCGGATATAAACTAAGCAATAACTCATATTTAGAAATGTTTACTGTTTGCCGATGAAAAGCAAAATCCTTAATCGCATTACTTTTATCGCGAGGTCAAAGCTATGAATTAAAGTTCTGTTTGTTTTGTGTGGAAATAAAATAAATTGTACTGTTTCAGCGATATTTGTTGCTTTGTAATGCATCTGCAAATTGCTTTTTACCCATTCTTCACCACAGCCAAGTCTTACATTCATATAAAATAATAAATCATAAAATGTCCATAAATAACGTATTATTCCTGATGACATTTAATTTAAAAACGTAATTTGTCTTTGAATAGGCCTATATTGGAATTAGTGTGCCATATCTTTCTTTTTACATTACAAGAACACTTAAAAAAGCTCAATCACATTAAACAAACAAATATCTTTAATCTTTAGCTTATGGCTATATAGACACGCAGGCAGCAATTCAGCGCCTTTATGAGTTGAATTAAAGGCAATTAATTTGAGGTTTCCCAAATTGTTGGTTGAAACCTTGAAACATTTAAACTTAATTATGGAAATTCGCTCAACTCACGTCAGCGGTTCAGCTGCGAGATCGAATTACATGATTGCAGAAGTGAATATAAAATTAATTTACTTCATAACTAATTAGTCCATTACTATATTTTAGTGAAATCGGTCTAATAGTTTTTGAATTTATAAAGGACAAAGAAACATTGATTCATAAACAGTTTTCACAAAATTCCGTATATATATCTTGTATAATTTTACTTTTTTGTGTACTTACAGCTCTCAGTCCCCCCCCCTTATTCTTCTTCTTATTCCCTGGTGACGTACGTTTCGCCTTTTCTATTCAGGCATTATCAAACCTACACTTCACTAGTACTTTACATTTGCATAAATTATAGTTAAATCAAACAGTTCAGTAAGGCAATCAGAAATCTTTATATATAATACGTGAAGCCGTTTTTTGTAAACACAACTCCTCCCTTATTTCTGGATCAATTTTAATGTTTGAGGTTTCAAAAAATTCGTCTCATTTCGTAGTTTTGCAATAAGGTTTTAGATGTCAAAAATTCTTATCCTTAATGCCGTGAGCTAATCTCAAAGGTCGGGTTTTCCCCATAAGATTAACAAGGAAAATATTTTAAAAACCATTTCTATACAAAACAGCTGTTTATAATAAGAAACAAACTAATCCAGCTGATTTCGTGGATGTAAATAACGATGATTACAGTATTCAGAAGGTTATAAAAACATTTTAATACAAAACAGCTGTTTATAATAAGAAACTAACTAATACAGCTGATTTGTGGAAGTAAATATTGATTTTTATAAGGGAGGAAATGAATTATTTATTCAAATTATAAAATTTATGAACTAATTTGTTTTGAACAATTAACATTATTTACCATTTTAGTTTTGAGGTTATTATTTATAACTTTTTTGTTAGGTTTTTGATTAAGTGTAGACCTGAGCCTTACTGGTTCTTTTAACCTTTATTATTACTGTTGTTATAAAATATAAGAAATAATTTGATTTGAACATTTAACATTATTTACCATCTTAATTTTGAGGTTATTATTAATCCTACACTTTTATTATAAATAAAACATAACATATGTTTTTAGAAGGTCGCACCGGGAGTTGGCGTGCGGAGCACGCAGGGGTCTCCCCTAGTAAATAATATATTTTGTGTTGCATAACAGGATAAATTTGTGGACATGTCCGTCCCTCTATGATTTTGTGGGGCTTAGGGGGGGTAAGGGGGGGGTAAGGGGTATTAAAAATTTCAAATATAAAAGTAGGTAATGTAATTCGTAATTGAAAAGCTTATGAAAAGAGAAACACAATGGCGCAAACTAGAGCTTAATATCTTATTTCGTTTCAAAGTAATGGGCAATCAAAGTTCTGGAATGTAACATACAACCTACTTATTCCTATAATATTAACAAATTAATAAAATGCTTTGATATTATGATAACAATATCATTTTCCCGAACTTAGATTGTCCATTAATTTGAAACGAAGCAAGATATTAAGCTCTAGTTTGCGCCATTCTGTTTCTCTTTTAATAACCTTTTCAATGGTGTATTACATGATCTACCTTTACTTTTGAAATTATTAATCCCCCTCCTGAAGCCCCCCTCCCCCATATCAAAGAGGTTTAGATATATCATACAATTTGCCCTGTTTTGCAACACGAGATATATACAAGGTTTTGTTAACTTATTTTCAGTAACAATAATAATAAAGGGGGTTAAAAGGACTTTATGAACACTCTGAATAGAGATGTATATAGAATGACTGCGTTTAGAAGCCATTTCTTTCCAGTTGTTTCCTTTTAATTACAATTAATTCCCCTTATGGTTATTGTTATTGGTTAGTTTGATGTATTGATTTAATTTTGTAATTATTATTTTGTTTCGACGTTTATAACGACTGACGATACAAAACAATTGTTGAGCGAGTCAAGCTCTCACTTGATTTATTTACAAGACGGATTAAAACAAAAATTTTATGTAAATTGTAAAAAATTCTATCCGTTTTGAAATAAAACTAATTCCATCCGTATTGAAATAAAACTAATTGCTTCATTTTGAATGAGTTGATTGAGAAGTTATAAAATTTTAGTTCTAAAGAACATTCAACTTTTTAGGCGGGGTGATATTTATTTTTTAATAACTGTTTTTTATTCTACACCCACCTTATTTTTGGACCACGGTGCAATATCCTGCTCTCCTGTTGTCGAAATTGTCAACACCACAACACAGCACAAACAACAACACAAAAACACTTAAAAAAGGGGGGTTCTGATTCAACACGGGCGTCAAAGCCACAAAAAAAAAGAAGAAAACACACAGAACACAAGAAGAACATGAAATTGCACACAAAAAATTTTGTAAACATGTACAAATTTGTGGTATAAAATGATCTGCTAAACTTAGAATCTCCGATATTTATATGAATTACTTTTGAGTTACATTTATATCACATTAGTAAAAAATCACTAAATGTTAGGCAAAGTATGACGAAATGTCTCTTTTTGTATGAACTTGATTGTATGAAAGTTTCTTTTAGTACACCTGTGAACTTTGTAAAATATGTGTATATATTATTTTTCTGATTCCAGATGAATCCGTTTACTTTATGTTAATCAGGTTTGTGTGTGTTTGTTCCAAGCTCTAATTTAGGGTTAAAGAAGGGAACTAAACTTTGTCAGTAGCTCCACGTAGTGGCAATAAATCGAACTAATGCAACTTGGAATTACTTTCCGAAAGATACACGGAAAGACATTAACAATCTGAGTCCGCGTAGCTCGCATTTACATAATGTTTCGGATGCATTTATTTCTGTTCAAAAATCGCTGTAAAGGTACATCGATGTACATTGTGACGGGACTGAGAATCAATAACAAAACGAGCTTTGTTGATTTAGGAATGAGGTAGATGTACGTGTTTACGGTATTCCAATCAGACGAAAATGCTTGAGCATTCAATAGACTTATTAGGCCAGTCGGTAGGGGTAATTTTAGACCAAAAGTTCCAGTAATGTACAATACGGCTGATTTTTTTTATAAGTACATTAAAGTCGCATTAATTTGGTCGCTCACAGGGTGGATGTTTCTTGGGGTTTGTCGAGGTTCCGCAGGGAGACTTTGTCTGCATTAAACCAGCGCTGACTGTGGGTTTGCAGGTTTTGATGGGACTGAACAGCTAGGTATAATATGTTAGTTTTTATGTTTTCATTATTATTGTTTATTTGTATATAATGTGTTTGATTATGTATTTGGTTGTTTTGTTTATTTATTTGTTTCATAGTTTTAATTAGTTTAGGCATGACGTATTTTATTTTTGTATAGATGGCGCCCCAGTAATTGGGTTTTTTACCTGTTGGGGTTGCTTTTACAACACGGTTCTGTTATGTATTTCTTTTGTTTGTTTGTAAAATTGTGTTGTAATAAATTTATTCTATTCTATTCTATTCTAAAGTATGTAGATTAACATAAAAAAAGTTTACCAGTCTATCGATTTCCCAAAGTCGAACAAAAATCGATTAACTTTTATCTTTCGATTATCCTTAATATTTCGAGCTGGGATGAAGATAGAGAAAAATAAAAAACACCACCGTATAGGGGAGGTATTTTTCAATAAAAAAGGACGTATGTATTTATTTCGTCCGAGCAATAGTTTGTCTGGATAATATCGATAATGCAGGTATGTATTTTGCAGCAGAGGAAATCACTAAAAGACGGGAAATCTCATTCATATATGAAGCGTTGGCTCATTCTAAATAGGCTGAATTTTAATATATCGAATTTAAACTTGACATATTAGTTTAAATATATATTTTAAACATTTATGCTGAGTCTCAGCTTGTTATCTTGAAAATGACCCGATCCAGAGCCACTTGACTTATCAATGGGTTTCTCGATTTTAGGAGTACTGGATCCACGAACTAATTTCAATCTATTCCAGTTTCGTCAATTTTTGGAATATCAACATCAAATTTGTTTTACAAGTTGAATACACCAGTATAAATATTCTTAGTAAGTATGAACGATTTTTGTCATGTTATTTTTAAAAACGAGGCGCTTGAAAATAGTCTTCTGTTTTACCCATCTCGTTTTAACTGTTACACTTTTGGATTCAACTACTCCATTTTCGACATTTTTGAACATATCGATTTAAAAATTGGTACAGAAGTTAGAAACACAATTGTTTTTTTCTATACTTATTTTAAATACTATATTTAAAAAATTGACTAATCTGCAGCCGATCAACTCAAGCGTTTTGATGAAAAATCTAAAAAGGTCTTAAATTATACTTTTTTACCTTACTTGTGCTTTTAAAAGTAAATAATAAAAAAGGTTTATATTCCTTGATCTGGTTTGAATATGTATTTTTGTAAAAAAACTTTCAGGTTGATATTTTGAAAGTTTTCTAAACTGGAGCCGTTTAAAATGAGTCCGTGGATGCGGTACTATTAAAATCGAGAAACCCATTGCAAGATAACAAGCTGAGACTCAGCATAAATGTTTAAAATATATATTTTAACTCCTATGTCAAGTTTAAATTCGATATAATAAAATTCATCCAATTTAAAATGATCAACGCTTCATATATGAATGAGTTTTCCCCTTTTAGTGATTTACCCTGCTGCAAAATACATACCTGCATTATCAATTTTTCCCAGACAAACCGTTGCTCGGACGAAATATCAGCCGTATTGCAAATTACTATGGTAGTTGTAATCTACACCAACTGGACTATTATAGTAACTTGAGTTCAGCAATTAGACATGCACCTGAGTTTCAACTGATATACAGAGGCGGATTTACACTAGTGCAGCTTGGGGGCAAGTAGCAACTGCCGCCCCTACACTGAGAAAATTTGTTTAGGTAAATAATAATCTAAACAAAGGGGTAATCGTTGGATAGATGCACATAAGGAATTTGTACATCTGACAAGTGTAAACAATATCATTTAACGAGGTAAAACTTGATCTGGATAAATTGATCTGTAAAAATTGATTGAGGGATAATTTTTTCACTTTTCAGATGTAAAAAATTCCATATTTGTATCTTGTTCTAGACCCAAAGAACTTTCCCGGAAGTCCTCCCTTGTATCTCCCTTGTGTTTAGCCACCATACCTTGTTTGGCCGTTTGCGGCAAGAACATCTTTCTGCTAGCCCTCACTAGGAAGATTCTTCCTATTTTATTTTACACTTCCATTGAATTATTTCTATATTGCCAAAATTTTAACACACGTTGTACCATTGTCCTACTGTACTATTGTACAACACACACGTTTTACGTTGATTACCTCAGAAATAGTAGTATTGCAAAAATCTAGACAGCTAATGAATAAAAACCGTCAATATCTCATAAGAAATCTTTAAAATACTTAAAAACTGTATTAAGGTATTCAATAATTATTATAATTAATTTCATGATTAATTAAAATCATATGTACATATCCTCCAAATAGATGATTGAACAGTTTCAAACAGTTGGAAAAGTGAGTGGGAAAAGGATGCAAGTGAATTTCTGACAAGTGCTGAGATCTGTTGGCTAAAATCTGAACTGTGTAAAAAATTTGTGTTTTGCTTCGAAGCCAACTGAGGCAGGCGCATAGTTGAAGGCCAAAAGGGGTATGTGTTGCCTGGCCTCCAACTACAGTAATTGGTCTATCTTTTAATAATATTACACTTGATACAGTCCATAATCGATATTTACTCCACCAAGTCTGTGGTATCGATGTTTCAAACAACACTTTCACTTCAGCGGCCTACACTTAATGTAAACATATTTACACAGGCTCGCACAATATCCAACCCTGGTTAATTTCTACGCAGCTAATTATTCTTGTCAATTGGTTTTGCATACTGTAAACATAGCTGCCAACATTAATTGCTTTTAGCGTAAACTAATTGGATACTTGAATACAATGCATTAAAAAAAATACAGGGCGTTTCAAAATCATGTTCAATCAATGAAGCTGTTCGGGGGTAAATGGTTTGTCCCGCGTACTAGCGGGAAATTTTAACAGGAATAAGAAGTTTTTTTATCGCGCTTTTGCACAAAATTGTAAAATGCTTTTTTAGCGAATTTCCATATTAAAGATCAGATGAACAGATGAGCAGTGACTCTTGTTGTAAGACCTAAGGTCGAGAGTGGTCATTGAGAACACACCATGGTCTCAAGAACACGTTTTGGAATGTCATTATTTATTTTTTAGATATTTCATACTAGAATGAAACTTTTTGGTGTTTTATATAAAAAAAATAAATGCAAGATATTATGCTGTACATTTTTTGTTTTTTTATACGACCCAATAGTTTGTCTGGTTTCTCCAAAGTCGATCAAAACGTAAAATACCATACAAGTAGCATCCACGTTGCGGATTTTACCGTGAAGACATCTTCTGATCCGAGATCAACAGCAGGGATTCAAAGTAAATAATTTATTATGTTTAACTACTGTATATAATTCGTCACATATGCATGAGCTCTCAGTCGCACTGGCTCATTGGAGAGAAGAATTTAAGCAAGTGGAGTGTAAAGGAAACCACGCGCAGACATTATACACTACTGGACAAAACTTTCTGTGAATGAAACGCAAGACTGATAATGACTTCTTTACTAACAATAATGCTTCAAATAGGCAAAAATACACTTAATACTATAGCAAAATGTTTATTATCAGATCTCTTTCTCCTTTCTTATCTTATCTTCAGTTAAAAGTCCAAATCCTGTCCCTCTTTCGAGTTTTGACTAAAGGTAATTTGTCAGTATTCTGAAGTGATTTGAGTGATGCAGTGCATTTTTATTTAGTAAGAATAATTTAATTCAATAATGTTTTAAATTACTATGGATGTACACCGTCGTTTAACTACTGCTGAGGCGGTCAGAGCTAGAATTTTGGTTCGACAAGGGCGTTCGCAAAGTGAAGTGAAGTGGAGTACACCGTTCCACAATTGGAAGAGCTGTTAGGTGGTTTCAAGAGACAGGACGAGATGACAAAAGACCAGTTCAAGGCAGGCAAAGAGTAACTGACAGAAATGATGATCGTTTTCTAACATTAAGCGTACTTCGCAGGAGGACGGTTACCAGTACGCAGCTACAAGGTTTGATCAGGCAGGTGCGCAATGTGAATATTGCGAGCCGTACCAGTAGAGACGGGGATACTTGGGCGCCGGAAGTGACGTCACAGGTCACGTGACGCCCCGCCCCACCCCCACCTGGCCCCCACCTCCACCCCGACCCCCACCCCCACCACGAATTAACATTCGTCATCGACCTTTAAGGTGTTATAGTGTATTTGCGATATAGTGCGATATACATTATATGACTGTTTCTACCGATCGTCCCCGAATCCGACCGAAGAGCAGAGATTTAAATCTTATAGTTACAGGCCGTTGATCCTCTACCAGAAAGCGCTATAGTTCGAAGATTCTCTACCAGAACGCGCTACCGTCGGACAGGTTAATAGAGGATTCTCTACCAGAAAGCGCTGCCGTCGGTTTAAAATATAATGTCTGAGGGTAAATTAAGCAAAGTATAGATTATTGATTCTTGTAATATAATGTAAAATACATTATATAACTGTTTCTTACCCAAGGCCAACCGAACGTACGGCTTCGCTGTACCCTTGTAATATAAGGTAAAACACATTATATAACTGTTTCTACCGATCGTTCCCGAATCCGACCGAAGGGTACTTTAAGGAGATTTAAATGTTATAGTTACAGGCCGTTGTTTCTCTACCAGAAAGCGCTGCCAGATAGTACGAAGATTCTCTACCAGAACGCGCTACCGTCGGACAGAGGGTTCTCTACCAGAACGCGCTGCCGTCGGTTTAAAATATAATGTCTGAGGGTAAATTAAGCAAAGTATAGATTATTGATTCTTGTAATATAATGTAAAATACATTATATAACTGTTTCTTACCCGAGGCCAACCGAACGTAAGGCTTCGCTGTACCATTGTAATATAATGTAAAACACATTATATAACTAAAACCCGTGTCCGACTGAAAGTAAGGCCCTCCCTAATGTTAAACACATTATATTACCCCGAACATTACCGAATCCGATCGAAGGGCACTTTAAGGAGATTTAAGTTTAACATTCGTCGTTGACCTTGTATGATACTTGTACAGTGTAATTGTAATATAATGTAAAATACATTATATAACTGTTTCTACCGATACTACACGAGTCTGACCGAATCTAAACCAGTGTGATATAATGGAAAATACATTATATAACTAAAACCCGGACTTGACCGAACTTAAACCCTGTGATATAAGGTAAAACACATTATATAACTGTTTCCACCGATCGTCCCCGAATCCGACCGAAGAGCACTTTAAGGAAATTTAAATGTTATAGTTACAGGCCGTTGATCCTCTACCAGAAAGCGCTGCCAGATAGTTCGAAGATTCTCTACCAGAACGCGCTACCGTCGGACAGAGGATTCTCTACCAGAACGCGCTACCGTCGGTTTAAATTATAATGTCTGAGGGTAAATAGGGCAAAGAATAGATTATTGATTCTTCATTTCAGGATCGTTCAATTTATTTTGACGTAACCGATTTAGCTACGCCGTCTCTGATGGTTTAGAATGTTTTAGTCGAGTATATAAGTATATCCGTTAAAATTGTAACCAAAGGAATGACACAACTTTGTTATATCTCACGAACGATCGGTCCTAAAGTACTCTGAGGGTGTGATATTGTTATTAGAAGTATTATATCGTTAAGGTTAACGTGTTGAAAAGGCACAGTGTTTTCTTTTAAATGATTCACAATACACTCATATAACAGCCATTCTAAAGGTTCGATTGATCCAAGAATTTCAACTTTAAGTGACTTATGTATAAACTATCCGTTTCACTAGTTTTACGTTTAGAGTTAAGGTTAAGGGACATGTTATATCCCGAATTTACCCGAGTCCAACCGAACGTAAGGCTTCGCTGTGCCTTTGTAATATAATGTAAAATGTATTATATATAACTGTTTCTACCGATCTTAGACGAGTCCAACCGAGCGTAAGGCTTCGCTACGCCCTTGTAATATATT
>JAGFPH010000415.1:58732-71578 GCA_018207615.1 Philaenus spumarius | reverse complement strand
CCTTGTAATATATTGTAAAATACATTATATAACTGTTTCTACCGATCGTACCCGCACTAAAACCCGGACTTGCTAAATATATAATGAGTTGCATTAGATATATTATGTTGCAACAGATTGTTGCATGAGCCTGCGTGATCGGTAAAATACGTACAGGCGTAAAAAAGTTGGACGTTAACACTTTATTTGGAGGATATTCTAAAATTGTAAGCATTTTATGCAATATATATATAGTAACGCATTATTAAAATGTTTCCATAATATTCGGATAAAAAACTAAATGTACAAGAAACTAGTGTCACTGTAATGTTGCACAATCTGCACATGCGCAGAAAATTATATAATCCGAACGAACTCTCGTAATGTAAACTATATCATATAACTGTTTCTAAAATTATATATAAACCGAACTTTGCCCAACCTAACCGATCGAACTCTCGTAATTTAATGTATTTATATAACTGTTATGGTGTATAAGAAAATGATATAAACCGAACCTAGAAGAACTATATGATGACGTAACCTACCATTCTCACCAACGCCATCTAAATAACCTAACTTAACCTCAGATGACAACACCATCTTGATCCGACTTTCGACGGTAATATAATGTAAAATAAATTATATAACTGTTGTAGTGTACAGGAAAATACTTGGTCTATCCTAGGAGTCCTACTAACTAACCAATCAAAAACAACAAAACATAGTAGATGCAGGTTGTTAATTATTAACCTAAATAGCGAACATTACTTACTAGCCAAAGGCCTATGTTGTTAAGTAACCTGGGCTATTATAGGTTATTAACCAACCCAACCTAAACACCGAATATTAGGTTATTAACTAGCCAAACAGAAATAACAAATAAATATTAACTTAGTTGACCAGATGCAGGTTGTTAATTTATCTAACTTAAATAGGTTATATTATTTAATAGCGAAAAAATAAGTCGTTACCTAACCTAAGACGTAATTTTAAGCAATCTGGTTTGTTGTTAACTAGCCTATCACGTTAACCCAATCTAAACACCAAATATTAGGTTATTAAACTAAGGCCAGCCTAGGAGTCTAGGTCATTAACTATCCAAACAAAAACAATAAAAAATTTGTAAGATGTAGGTTTTAATTAACCTAATCTAAATAGCGAGCATTACGTATTAGCAAAGGTCTATGTAACCTAACCTACACAACAAACCTACGCCTAATATTAAGTTATTAGACTTACGCTAACCTAGGAGCCCAGGATATTAACTAACCAAACCCAAACAACGAATATTAACTTAGAACTGCAGGTTGTTAATTAACCTAAATAGCGAACATTTCTTATTAGCAAAGGCCTACTGTAACCTATGCTTGGGCTATCCTAGGATATTGACTAATCCAATCTAAACACCGAATATTAAGTTATTATACTTAGGCTAACCTAGGAGCCTAGGTTATTAACCAACCAAACCCAAACAACAAAACTTAGTAGATGCAGGTTGTTAATTATTAACCTAAATAGCGAACATTACTTATTAGCAAAGGCCTATGTAACCTAACCTACACAATAAACCTATGCACGTTAACCCAATCTATACACCGAATATTAAGTTATTAGATATAGGCGTGTGCGTGTGTAACACTTAATTGTTATATACAGAGTGTTCAATGGCAATATTTAGTGCAGTATTGCATTCAAACTAACTATATAGCGTATTATTAAAAGAATAATATATGCTAGCCTATAGTTGCGTGTGTGTGTGTGTGTTTTTTACTTTGGTATTCGAAAGGAATTTACGTCGCATAGTCAATATAATGTATGATAAAGCGTATAGAGTAAAAGGAAATTATATTAACTCCTTTATAGAGGTTGTCCTTCAGGTATTTTTCTTTAAAGAGATTAGCACTAAATATGTTTTAAATGTTATGTTCCGTTTTATTTTACATATACTGATTTAATTTTTTACAAGAGATCAAGCATGAGCTGCTGGGTCAATACTTGGTGCGGCCTCTAAGCAATGGATTTTGTATTGAAAATACTCAAAATATGGAGATTGGCGTGCGAAGCACGCAATGCATTGTGTATTGAGAATACTCCCAATACGGAGGTTGGCGTGCAATGCACTGTGCGTCGGCCGCTTCTCATAGTGTTCAGTGTCAAGCTCACATGTGCGTCCTTAGCAGTGAACGTGTTAAGCCCCATACCCCAGTCCAGCCTCGCCTAGAAAATATCATATGGGCGCCTATGGTGAGACATGCAAAGCCATGTTTTCAAACTATGTGTCCAATTTTTATATTCAGTACATGATTGATCAGATTATTCATAACTTTATCACATTCTTCGATGGCATTACTCTTATAAAGCATTAAGGTATATTTTCAATTGATATGAGCAATGTGATGCAATCAGAACACCACATTTTTTAAATATCACAAATTGAATACTTTTAATATTGTACTGCTTAATAACACATAAAAACATAGGTTATACTATGTCATTTTACTCTCTCAAAGTATTTTTTTTTCAGAACTACATCCTTTAAATGACGACCTTGAACGTGATAAAATTCTCTTGTAAAAGCCGTCAAACACACTCTCCAGCATTGCTTGAGAAATCGACCGACTTTACTCTGAGGTTCTTGGCTTCAGTTCATACAACTCTCTAGAAAAACCTTGAGCTTTTAACAGCCAAGTAAGAAAACCATCATAAACACACAAATGTGGTTATCAAGCGGGTTATAAAATCTTGACATCTTGACCAAAACGACCTCAAAAACATTCCTAAAAGCGGCCCTGGATATGTCTGCTGTCTGTGCAATGGCTCCATCCTGCTGGAAGTAGATAGATTCTGTATCGATTTCAAATTCTTCCAATAACGGAATTAAAAAGTCATTCAACAAGTCCACATAACTGAAGTGAGTTCATGGTAACTTTGTTTCCACCATTATCTTCAAAGAAGTTAGGTCCAAAAATTCGCTCTGTTGTAACTGAACACCACACTATCACTGTGAGACTGTGTAGGGACTTAGGATGAAGTTCTTTGGGGTTATGAACACTAAAGTAACGCATGTCATGTTTATTGACATGACCAGAAAGGTAAACACGTGCTTCATCAGACATAATCAAAAGATTTGAAAAATTAAGACTTGATTATTGATTGTCAATATTTCATGAAAGAACGCTATTCTTCTCGTATAGTATGGCACTTTAAGTTCTTGCACAACTTGAATTTTGTACGGATGATAATGAAGATCCTGGTGCAAAATCTTCTGCAGATTTGGAAGTTTGAAGTGCCAACGCTTGCTACCACGCCGACCTATTTGGACTGCGAGTAACTGCGACTGGCACTCTTTCCAGATTGACAGGTGTGCGCACTGTTTTGAGACTTCCCACAATTTGTTTTTGGGTTGAGGCCGTATTTCTAAATAATTTTACCAAGTTTGCAATTGTTTTACTATCTGCAACTGAACCGTGTCGACCAACATTGAATTGTAATCTGTACAATCTTAGATTTTTTTTCAAAAGAATCACTATTCTTAAAAAAAGCTTCAACAGCAAAAGTACGGTGTTCAGGACTCCAAAGCGCCATGTTTGCTAAAACGGTACAGTTCAATTGAGGTTATAATCACAGCTGACGATTTATTGTTGCCGTATTTATCATATGACAGCTTAAACTAATTGTTGCTTTCTCATTGCCTCGTCCGGTACATAGTTATTTGTACAGTATTTGATTAACCCGAACATACCTCGACTTAACTCTAATCATAGTCACAGGAGGAATTATTACATTATTCACATTGGTATTCCAGTTATGATATTAATTTCACGGCAGTTTAGGTCTGAATTTCAGGGATAGATAGATAATTTGTTCGTCATAACCCACGAAAGATAGTCTGATAAAATTAAAGCTATTAGACATCTAGGGAAGATACTGGGTTAAGGGCATTCGGTGAGAGAATGAAGAAAAGCGAAAACAACAAAAATTACACAATAAAAAAAAATAAAAAAAAACATTGGGTGTGCTTAAGACCACACGTTGGAAGTGATAACTTCTAGGACCGATTTATATTTGTATCAATATTAATATTAGAGGAGAATAAAAGTCAACTAATTACACAAGTCAATATATTGTCAAAAATATTATATCATATTTTGAAATTGCATAATTATAATGTAATAATTATAATATTATAATATAATAGTATTATTATAATTATAATAAGAATGCGAAAAATAGTGATCACTATAATGTAAGCAGCATATTTTGTTTAGTGGCTAATGATTTTGAGTGAAGTATTAGTGTATGCACTCTACATAGAGTTCTAAGAATAATTCAATATAATGTAAGGGATAATTATTATAATATAATAGTTATATTTATAATAACGTATTATAATATATTATGTATTCTCTATTCCCTCTCCACGCGCTTACTTTTCTATAATATATAGGCCTACTATTAGCTGACAGGACAATGTTCGCTATTGCAATAAAATGCTTACATTATAATTGTCACTATTTTTCGCCTACTTATTATAATATAATATTATTATAATATATTCATATTATAATAATTATAATAACGTATTATTATATACTGTGTATCATCTGTTCCATTTGCTTACTTGTCTATATATAATTACGTATCGCCTATTCCCTCTTCACGCTCTGACTTGTGTCTACGCAAAAAGTTTGCGTGACGCGAGATTTCAGAAACATAATCAAGCGAAAGTGCCCAACGGGCCAATAGAAGTTATAACTTCAAAAATTATGAAATTTAAAATAAAATCTGCCAAAGTAAAAATCAAAATCTAAAAATAGAATTTAGATAAAAGTATTTTAGAGGAAAAGAAGTGTACTAAATTTCTATTTTAACTTACCTAAACAAACACTTTGTTTACTTGCCTTTGTAAACTACATGAAGCGCTAAATTATAAATTTCCCCAATTTGATTTAAGTAAAGACAAAAGACTAATAAGTTTTAGAACCCACTCTCGTCTCTCCCAGAATGCCAGGTTAATGTCTTTACCTCCCTGTATCTCTCTAGTGGAAATTCCGGGACGTATTAGTTCAATTTACTGCCACTACGTGCCGCGAATGTCGATGCTTTGGTTTCTTTACTCATTCTATTTTCTTTAGTTTTACAACAGTCTGTACTTTCAAAGACACGTATGCATTTGATTATTCATTTCAGAAGAGAATGGGTTACCCTACTTAATGAGTATATGGTTATGTTCGCCTGTAATTAGCGTCAGATTACATTTTTTCAGTAATTATGATTACTACGTTATTAATTAATTACACTTAAAATAATTCGACCACGCAGCTGAACCGCTGTCGTAAGTTGAGCAAATTTCCAAAATTAAGTTGATAGGCCTATGTTTTAGGGATTCAACCAACAATTTGGGAAATAGGTCTATTCACGACGGTGCTGAATAGCTGCAAAATGGTTCGCTCGCCATTCCGTATATTGGGAGTATCTTCTATACACAATGCATTGCGTGCTTCGCACGCCAACCCCGCGGTAGAATCCACCACATGGCTTTGAACCGGGAACTTCTATGGTATTTTACGTTTTGATCGATTTTGTGGGAAACAAGTGAGCTATAAGGAAATTTAAATGAACAGAATAATATCCTACATTTATATTTGTGGAAAAAACTCAAAAACAAATTCATTCTCGTAGGAAAAATCTCAAAAAATAGTTACTTCCGGTCAAAATTGTTGGATTGTTGCATTTTTTTGGCTAACGAACTCGCCCGAGCGACGTAGACAACCAACATGTGTACCAAATTTGAACCAAATCACACTTAAAATGCGCCCGATAGAGTGCGAACACACATATATATATATATATATTTATGATTTTTAACGTGTTCTGAGGACCATGATCGGTGCTCATTTGCTACTCCCGACTTTGGGTCTTACCATAAGGGCCACTGTAAGAACTCATTTTTCCTATGGAAATTCGCTGAAAGGGTACTAAATTAATTATACACTATTTTAACTGGTTAATAGGCTATTACAATCTTGTACGCATTGTAGAAATTCTCTAAACAAATTAAACGAATGGAGATAAATTATGTAATCAAATTTCTGAAAATAAAAACACTGATCACAATAAAATTCTCACAAAAAATACGTTTAATTGTCAAACGCGTTTCATAGACAAAGCCGTCATCCTCAGTAAAATTTGAGCTACAACTAAATTATACACTTTTTTAGAAGTGAAATCTTCTTTAGGCGCACCCAGCACTTTTTGGATGGGGTAAAATAAATTATATGAATTACCGATACTTGAGGCGCTTGAAGTGAAACGTTTTTCGTTTTCGATTTTGTCGATGATTTCTTCTTCTTCGTCGGTTTACACACATACTTATATAAACCAGAAGTTTAATGTAAAAACTGATTGTAAAAGAGGAAGAAATCGACGAAATAAATCAGGCAGTGGTAAATTCCAAGGCTTAAACTCAATAGTTGTATTGGTTTAGTCGCGTCACTCTACCGATGAAATGGACGTTGTGCTTCCTAATTTTGTAAGTTGTGTTAAAATAGTTTACTTGGTAGTTAACCTTTGAAAGGGAAATTTGTTCTTCCTAATTGTGTAAGTTGATAAATTAGCATACTTGGTGATACTTCTAAAAAGGACAAATTGCTTTCTCATTTTTGTAAAATTTCTAAATTTGCTAACTTGGTTGCTATGGTCATGAATGTATATGCATTAAAGAAACGTGTGTTGGTTCAGTAAAGGCCAAACATACATTTTTTGAAATTATTATTTGTCTATAGACGATCATGTTCATGTTATTTTTTATTTTAATTTTAAATGGGTCAAGATAAAAATAATGATAAAATTTCAGATAAAACCAATATAACCAACGATTTATATTGATGACAGTTTTTAATTCTGTCGGCAGTCTCACGACTGCTTTCTTTCTGTTTTAGTTTTAGAAATAAGTTTTTCTCACGATTCAAGCTCGCTTGTATTTGTGCTTAACTTTACCTTAAGGCTTAAGTAACATGTTTTGCAACCATTTTCAAATATATTACCATTACAACTAATTGTACACAATAACAGTTAAAACCGTTGATTGTCCCAACGTAATTTTGTACGTAGGCCTGAAAAATGTGATTGATTTTATACTTTGACGAATTTCAAACTATAGTCTGTACAAAATCATCCAAGCACTCTAAGTCATAAAATCGACCATCGCTTCCACACGCGCAGATACACTCACAAGGCCTACCTGCTTAATGGTTCCCTTATGAATCACCAACTAGCCCTTGTGCTACTGAATCACATTTTTCTAACCGTTAAATTTACTTAATTTTTACTCCAATTAATGAACTCTAAATATTATTCCTCGCAAATTGAGTCCAAACACGGTACAATTGTGACAACTCTAAGCGGTTTTACGGTCAGTAGGTTACAAAGTCATAAATTTGACTACTTGAAAATTGTTATTGACGTTTTATTTGAATTAACACCATCACAATAGCATGCATAATTCTGGAAGTGATTTCAAACCTATGCAAAAACAAAGAAACTAAAAAAATCTGAATGAATATAACAGTGAACGTATACTAAGAGTAAAATAAACATAATTACAAATTTATTTTGCAATGTTACAGTACTATAACTAATAAATCAATAAAAAAATATTATAAAACTATCACAAGCATTTTTTTACCTATGGCCTTTTTTACACATGAGAACGACCGACTGTGATTTTTATAGAAGTCAAATCCGTGTTTCTTTATGGAGGTGTGTACACTATACACCGATCGGATTCTTCGACTTAGAAAACCAACGTGCGCTCCAAATTTATACCAAATCGGACTTAAAATGAAGCTGTCAGAGTGCGAACTCTAACACTCTACATATACATAATTTTAATGACCATGATTATGTATTACAGTTTTGGGGACAATGATCAGTGCTCATTGACTACTCCCGACCTTTGGTATCACCGTAAGAGCCACTGCAATACCTTATATTTTCATGGAAAGTATATCAGGCAACATATTGTACTTTACGGAATTCTTATATTTTTTAACGAAATTCCTTAACGTCGGGAAGCGGTAGGAGTTAACAAATAGAAAATGTAATGCGTAACGAAAAAAGTGTTACTAATTGGTTGCTATTCCAATGACAAATATAAAGTACGAGTAACGAAAAAGCGTTACCAAATTGGTTGCCACGGCAATGGAAGTAGATACATTCAATACATGGTGTTTTGGTTCATCAATTTAAATCAAGAGACGATCGGTTCCGTCCGGCGTAGTTCAGATATTATCGTCGAACGCTGGAATACATTCAATAAACACAAAATGTTCGTTCATCAGTCTAGGCCTAACCTAAAATTTTATTAATGTAGATGTGTGTAGGCCTAACCTAAAGGTACATGTGTGTATATTTAATTTAATTTACCTGCTTTACGGCAACATACACACAATAATTTTAGGTTATGTGTGTACTAAAATTATGTGTGTAGGCCTATGTTGCCGTTTAGGCTGCTAAAAGAATTGAAGAAAAGTCGTGATGAACTTCGTTCCTGACGGGGGTCCCACTACCTAACACATTTACTTTTTTAGTGTTGTATATGACCGACTTGTTCATACATGCTTCATTTTACTAATTGTTTTTTAAAGATTGATGCTTTTAATAAATTCAATAACTGCTGAAGAGGTATATAATAAATTTGCAAACTGGCCTGATGATGAATGATTACTTATTTTAGAGTGTTTCGTATGGAGTTTCAGAAGCAATGCCATACTTTACTGTCGTTGCTGCTCCTGAATTTTATGAACTTAGATTAGGCTCAAATGAATTGGTAAATGCAGTGGCTTTATGTTGTAAGAATTAAATTATTTAATGAGAACCGTAAATTATGTATTTACAGTAATATTATTGAAATATTAAAATTTAAAAATCCAACTTCGTTGTGCCTTGTTTCTCACTACCAGGAAAGAACATTTTAACTTATACTTTTAAATATACACATACATTCATTAGAAATTATAACGAACACTGCAAAAATTGTACTTAAAACCCGTTTTAGCCTAGCGTTGCCATACGGCTACGCTAAACATTATTTATTTGACCGCGGGTAAATTTTCGTTTTGGGTTGATTTGGGTCGGCTAACCAGCTTGACTCTTTTCTTGACACATGTGAGAGTTGAGAAGTGACATTGTTGGGAGTGAGGATATGTTTGCCTGTTAGTGGTGCACACTGAAAAATTCGTATGTGATTTTGTTACAAAACACGATGACTTACCAGTTTGAGTAGGTGATTTACTATTTTCTTTATTGCTTTTCATTTCTATTTATATGATAAATTTACTTCTAAATAGTGTAAAAACATAATAAGAGATTCCTCACCGAGCCATTTTTATTTTTACGGGTGCTATACCCTTGTAATGTTTGCTGTTGCCAAATGGCAACGCTAGGCTAATATACTACAAAGCGTTTACGTAAGGCTTGGTGGTTAACACTTGCTTTTCTAAATTTCAGGATAGGGTTAACATTGCAACAGGCTGTAGAGCTACTCATTGGTCAGGATGAAGATATGCCTGACAATTTCGATTTATTTATCGCACCTCCTGACCCTTCTGACGAGGATTCAGCGGGAGAAGATGAAGGTGGAGATTATGAATGACAAGATGTAGAAACTTAGACCGATGCTAAACAAAATCAAATAGAAATGCTTAGCTTTCAACCAGAGGAAACCCTTTCATACGATGAAGCATGGTTGAATATTTTGGCCGTCTAGGTTGCTAACAGCACATTCGAGGCATATCTATTAGGTTTGGTTTTTAAATTTAAATTCCATTTTGTGGTATCCAAGTCACTTCTATAGTTAAATATAGTTATTAATTAATATAGTTACCTATATTTATCCGTCTTGTAACTTTGTTATGTCTTCCTTTAAAACGCGTTTCGGGTCCGTTGTCCCATATCAGTTATAAGAAAGTTCACATATATGTTTACGTATGTGCGTGTTACGTGTTGTGTTTGTATGTTTGTGTTTGGTGTGAATATGTGACGACCTACTACGGAGTGAACTTTCTTATAACTGATGATTTGACCACGGACCCGAAATTGGTTTTAAAGTCTGGTGTCTCAACACTGTTTCCGGCTATTTGGCAGCATTTGACGTTTATCAAGGTAAATCTTTGGGTGTATCCTCCGTCAACGAGGAATTATTTGGAAAAGCTTAGAGAAGCTTTTGTATGAATTACCTGAAGACAAACAAGATTGTCCATACGGAATATATTTTGACAATCTATTCACCAATGTATGTCTATTGAGATATCTTCGAGAAATTTCTTATAGTGGAATTGGGACCATCAGAGAAGATCGTCTACGGAAGGACTGTCCTATTTAAGCAAAATCTGAGATGAAGAAAGAACCAAGTAAGATGGAGTAATCGTATGCAAATGGGTTGATAATGGAGTGGTGAGTGTTGTGTTGCTTCAAACTGTCATGGAGTGGAGCCGACTGCTAAAGTGAGACGGTATTTTCAATCAGAGAAGGAACATATACTTGTAGAGCGACCGGCAGTATTCAGTGAGTATAATAAATTTATGAGGTGGGGGGGGGGGGGGGTCGACAAATTGGACGAGAACGTAAACAGATACCGTACATCAGTGAGAAGCAAGAAATGGTACTGGCCAATACTTACATGGTTGGTTGATGTCTGCACCAACAACGCATGGCAAATTCGTAGATACAGTGGTGATAACCAACCTCAACTTGAATTCAAGAGAGAACTTGCCACATACTAAATAATTCGACCACGCAGCTGGACCGCTGACGTGAGTTGAGCAAATTTCCAAAATTAAGTTTATATGCCTATGATTTAGGGTTTCAACCAACAATTTGGGAAATAGGTCTACTCACGAAGGCGTTGAACAGCTGTCTGTGTGTAGGCAATATATTAGTAGAATTTGTTTGCGCCTAGTGGCCTCGCGAGTTTGCTTCGAACCGGGTACTTTTATGGTATTTTACGTTTTGGTCAATTTTGGGGGAACCAAGCGAGCTATAAGGTCGCGTAAAAAAACAAAATGTGCAGAATAACATCCTACATTTATATTTTTAGAAAATACTCTAAAAAAATTTCATTCTCATAGTAAAAATCTCAAAAAATAATTACTTTCAGTCAAAAAACGTACTTCCGGTTGTTGGATTTTTTTGGCTAACGAACTCGTCCGAGCGACGGAGACAACCAACATGTGTACCAAATTTGAACCAAATCGGACCTAAAATGCGCCCGCTAGAGTGCGAACACATATATACATATATATATATATATGAATTTTAATGACCCCCCAAAACGTGTTCTGGGGACCATGATCGGTGCTCATTTGCTACTCCCGACCTTGGGTCTCACCATAAGGGCCACTGCAATAGCTCATTTTTCCTACGGAAATTCGCTAATAAGGAAATATGAGAATCCAATTAAGGGTCCTGGAAGGCCACTCTCTTCCAAGAGATCTCTTAGTTCCAACCGTGTTTCGGATGATATTCGCTATGATAGAACCGACCATCTTGTAATCGGTGATCCTGATAAGAAGAAAAAGCAATGCGCAGGAGAAGGCTGTTGTACGCACAATTTGCAAAAAGTGGAATTTGGGAATGTGCATCCCGTGTTTTTCAGATTTTCACTCTGTCACTCACTAAAGAAAAGGATATATGAAGGATTTTTCAAAGCATTGTTTTTGTTATTTACTATAAAATATTGTAGACAAGCTGACCCGTACGGCGTTGCCCGTGGTGGTTGCTATTTTCAGTCTTTTTAACGTAATTGCATTCTTTTTAAGTGTTCAGTCAGTGAGTGGTATTTGGCTTTTATATATATAGATCATAAATAATAAAATTATATATATATAGATTAATGTACTGTTTCAATACATATGTGTTTATAGATAAACCTGTTTAGTGTTTATCTAAACACAATTATACACAATTTCCTCTTACTATGCACATGATCTCTTCAAAGGTAATGTTTAGCCAGGCGTTGCCATATGGAAACATAATTTTTCAAGCCCCTAAAGTATCGTTTTTTTTTCAAAAATTTTGTATTGTTCTTTATATTTGTCCACCAAACAACAAAAAAACTGTAAAAAAAAATGTTATAAACAAAAAATTTATTTGGGCTAAAACACTAATTAATGATGGTTAAATCACTTATTAATACTCAAACGCACTTAACTGATGAGTTTTTAAAGCATGACGTACCAAAACAGCGATAAATACACAAACAATCTCCTTTAAATGGTTTACCGATACATTATTACAATGTTTCAATCCCAGCGTCAACACTGTGTGGCTTAATTAAAGTAAACCCGTGACGTCACTTGTTTTATTACGTCATTAATCCCCCCCTCTCCACTAAACCAGGATAACAAAGTGGTATCATCAATCTGACTAAACGCCAATGAAGTCTCGTTCCTTCACACCTTTACTAATTAGGTCAGCGCAAACACTCCTCTTCCGCGTTATCGAACGATTTGTTGTGTGTTTTATAAAAGGTGTTTTAAAAGTTCGAGGTGCATTGTGTTTTATGTGTTTGTAGTTTTCGTTATTGCCGAAAGCTTCTGGCGAGAAATGTTTTAGCGGTTAGGTATGTTTATTTATTTATTTACCAACGGACAATCCATTTACAACAAGATACAATAATTTGATGACCTAGCTAGTTAACAATATATAAAGATAAAAATTGATTGCATTGATAATCAATCAATTGCAATAAAACAAGACGATAACAACAATATGCGATTGTATAACAGTAAATAACAGTTGTGATGAACAAATAATATCTGAGAACTAGAATGTAGAGAATCTAATAGAAAACTTTAATAAATA
>JAGFPH010000415.1:48531-58722 GCA_018207615.1 Philaenus spumarius | reverse complement strand
ACATACTTACATTACAAAAACAACACATATCTCGTATTATTTTGAATAAAAACACAATTCTAAGACGTAACAGTAAAAATTATGTAATAAATTAAATTATTGTAATTACAATTAAAGTAGTCTATTTTTTAAAAAATCTAAAAGTTGAGAGTTACATATCTACTTATATAAAGTTAGACTGGTTCACCGATTCACTGACATAAACTATGAGGCATTTCCCTTAATCGTACACCCCTCGACCTCATACTTGAATTAAACCTCTCGACGGGAAACTTTCAGAACAATTATCAATTTTTAATTTTGAAAGCACATTTTGGACGGGAAAGATTTTTTCATTTTTCCACTATGATCGCGTTTTGTAAGAAAACGGTAAGAGATAGCAAAAAATGTTTAAATCAAAAGTTGTAGAAAATTTAATTTCAAACTAACGATTTTTCAGATTTAAGATCCGATCATCCTTTTATTTTATACTAGTAAACCCCTGTGCAAAATCACAGGCAGATTAGATACACATCAGGAATACATAATTAAAAAAACAAACACACTATTTAAAAATAACAGACTTTATCTAGTCCTACCTATGCTGACGGGGAATTTTAAACTCGGCCATTGTGTACAATTATAAGGATTATAAAATTATAGGCCTAATTGTCAAAATTTTGTACGTATGTAAATTACTAGCTGCCCGATCCGGCTTTGTACGGGTAGAGAAATCAAAATTAAATGTATATTAAAAAAAAATATATATATATATATATATATATTACAACGGACAAAACTCGTTGTAGGTCTTGAGTTTAAATTTGCAATTAATTTTGTAAGTTTGAATAATATGGACTTGCCGCGAGTTGAAGCCGAATGTAGGTCACGAGATCAGCATGTACACGCGGGCGGTCTGTTATCTGGTAGAATTAAACTTTTGGACCCTGCCTGTCTGAAAAGGAATGGGAACTTATAAAAATTACTTAAAAGATTCCTACGGGAAGCCAAAATCCAAGATTTGAATAAAAAATAGAAATCTTCGGGAAATGCATTACGCTAACCGCGGGTGTATTTACTGCAAGATTAGATATTAAAAAATCACAAAGTTACGTAAGATACGAGCTTTCAAAGAATGAGAAAATTTTCAAAATTCCTCTAATTTAAAAAAGAAAAGGTTTTTTAGGCTTTTCTTAAAAAGACCTAAAATAAAGGTGAAATAAGTTTTAGCGAAATTTTGTCATATAAAAAAGTTAATGGTAATTCATAAATTTATGAAAGGAAAAAGGTGATAGAATTTGCACCTTTACAGTTAATCGAAAATTTAAACTCAAACTTTTAACAATTAAAAATAGTAAATGGTATGTAAATGAAGTAGTTATGTAAAAATAATCCAGTATTTGAAATATGTTTCGGGAGTAAAGTAAAACCCCAGTTTGTGAAAAATCGTTAAAGTCCCTAACCTCACAGCAAGACGACCAAAAGCAGAAATGAGATGAAAATCCGGCTAGTGAATGAAAACCAATGGACAAGAAAAGTGAGTAAAAGAAAAACTGAAAGAAGTGGAAATTTAAGACTTTTCCGGGAAAAATCGCTCCGGAAAAACGCGCGCGGGTCGTGTACGCGAACCAAGAGTAGTACGAACGTCTTTCGAGTTCGTGTGGAAAGGTAACAACGAGCTGAGGAAAATGATGTCAGTTTCAGGAAAATCTGAAAAACCCTGGAGGAGTTACATAGAAAAAGAGTTTCCATAGCATAAAACTGCGGGAAGCGAGATAAGAACGCAAGACGGTAGAGGGGCGGTCCGAAGACGAAACGGATGGAAGGAGAACAGGGTTATCAGCTTACGAAAATGGGCGTACTCAAAGAAACAATAGAAACTTAATTAAAACAAAGGCTAAATCAAGTTACAAAATTATGAAAAAATTAAAATAAAATTCAGGATGAAAAGTTACGTAGATTAGAAGTTTGAAATTTTCGAAAAAATGGATTTTAAAGCATTATGGAAATACAGTGGTAGAGAGCTTAAGTTGGCAATGAAATAGTGCCGAAAAACCTTATATAAATGATTACTCGGGGAGACTCGAGATGCCTTATTATTTCTAAGATGTAATTTAACGCATCGTGCATGCCTTAATACTTTTACGATGTAAGTTGACGCATCAGGAGCAGATACTTGGTTTTTATAAAATACTTTAGCGTGCTAGAAGCTAAGTATTTTCTTCGTTAAACTTTAAAAATTTTATAACAAGTAAGAAGATACGTCATTGCGGTTTTCATCTGGGATGCAGCAATAGACACCGCCTTAACTCTACAAGAACTTCAGTGGCAACTTAGTATATACAAAGTTGGTCTAACTTGGGATTTTCTGGAGGAAAAACATAGCCTACAGGACAGCTGATACATGGAGTGATTCGTATAGCTTCCAGACAGGACTCCAGGACACCACCAGGCCACCTCTAGGACATGCAACTGTAGCTACGAGGGAATAGACGAACCGGGATTGCAGACACGGCATCACCACATCCATCTTTAAGAAGCCATCCATCATACATCCAGACAACCCTATAGGACTCCACCTTCATCCACAAGACAACTCTATCAGCACGCAGAACATCTGTAGCTTATCATCACTATACAGCGTTCGCGGATCTCACCACAAACGTCGCGGCGCCTGGACAAGTGTGAAAAGGTCGGTAGAAGCGTAAAATACGTTAGTTCCTATTAAATTGCCTGAAGTAAATTCAAATAAATTTATTTTAAATACTGGGTTACTTAGGATGTTAGATTAAGAAATATTTGTAATTAATTATAGAAGTAAATTCACTAAATCGTAAATTCAAATTCAAATTTTCATTAAAATATAGATTAAATTCAATTGAGTAATAAAATATTGAAATAAACTATAATAAATTAAGAGGTTAGTTCTGCCTTATAGTTTAGAAAATTATTATTTTATTTGAGAAGAAAGTTAATATTTGGTTTTATTTGAAAAATATTAAATACAAGAATTTTGTTTTATGTTTAAAATTAGAAAAGAGAAATTATTAAAATTTTATTTTGTTTTATAAAAGGTTATTATTTACAAAAACACCTAATATTCAAATATCCCAATAGTTTATGAATTTTAGATTAAGAATTGATAAAGTGGAATTTCATAAAATAATTGCAAGCACAAATAAGCAATTTACAAGGTTAGTTCCAGTGTACTCACTCTTCAGAGGTTTACAAAAAATAAAATTATTAACTTGTGTTCTAACTGAGCTAAAATCAAAAATAAATTACTTTAAGTATAAAGTAAATTTTTTTGTCAGAATAGTCAGCGAACTGAATATTCGACACATAGTTATTTCACCTAGGCCAAACAAAGTGAGATTGCCTATAAGACTTATAGTAGGTGGAAATAACTTATTCTCCAACAAAATAACCATCGTAGAAAAAGAGATTCGTTGTAGAATTGGCGTCCCGAAACGTGGGACCCGAAATATTCTAAAACGAACCATTCAAAAAACGGTGTTTCGTTGTAGAATTGGCGCTGCCAACGTGGAGATCGACGCGTTGCAGTTGTGGCCAAAACAAATTATTCTACAACTTAATTCTCGAAAAGGTTATCCGTTGTAATATATATCAATAAATATATTACACTATGTATTTCTTATGGTTATTTTTAGTAACTTTGAACCCCCAAACCACCTCCAAAATTTTGAAATTTTTGAAAACCTTTCTTAGCGAGCACCTGGGCCCAGAGGAAACTACATACCAAATTTCATTTCAATCCGTTCTATGGTTTTTGAGGTTTCGTGATTAGTGAGTCGGTGAGTGAGTGTTATTTGGCTTTAATATATATAGATTACTAGCTGACCCGTACGGCGCTGCCCGTGGTGGTTGGTATTTTCAGTCTTTTTAACGTAATTGTATTCTTTTTAAGTGTTCAGTCAGTGAGTGGTATTTGTCTTTTATATATAGATCTTAAATAATAAAAGCACTATTGTCATAATAATAAAAGATCTGAAATTATGATTTTAGTACCTTTGATCCCCCCAAACCCCTCCTAAAATTTCGAAATTTTTCATACCCTTTCTTATTGAGCTCCTGTGGCTCTAGAGGAAGCTACATACGAAATTTCATTCCAATCCGTTCGGTAGTTTTGAAGAAATCGTGATTTAATAACTTTGATCCCCCCAAACCTCCCCTAAAATTTCGAATTTTTTTAAACCCTTTCTTAGGGAGCGCCTATGGCCCTAGATGAAGCTACATACCAAATTTAATTCCGATCTGTTCGGTAATTTTGGAGAAATCGTGATTTAGTAATTTTTATCCCGCAAACACCTCTAAAATTTCCAATTTTTTAAAATCCTTTTTTAGTGGCCCTAGAGGAATCTACATAAGAAATTTCATTCCAATCCGTTCGATAGTTTTGAAGAAATCGTTTTTTAATAACTTTTACCCCCAGACCCCCTTAAAATTTACAATTTTTTTATACCCTTTTTTAGTGAACACTTATGGCCCTAGGGAGCTACATACCAAATTTAATTTCAATCCATTCTGTAGTTTTGAAGAAATCGTGATTTAATAAATTTGATCCCCCCCAAACCCCCCTAAAATTTCGAATTTTTTCAAACCCTTTCTTAGTGAGCACCTATGGCCCTAGAGGAAGCTACATACCAAATTTCATTTCAATCCGTTCTATAGTTTTTGAGAAATCGTGATGAGTGAGTGAGTGAGTGAGCGAGTGGTATTTCGCTTTTATATAAAAAATATATAGATATATCTAAATAAAGATAAAAAAACTAACTTTTAATTGATTTCTAACTTCATATAATAGATCAAATGATTTAGAAGTTATTAATGTTATAATTAAGAAATTAATAATCGAATATGTTTATATGTTAGCCGAATATGTACGAAAGTTTCCGAAGTTAATTGTATCTCTTCTTTAAACTTGTATAAATGAGTATATTAATAATAAAAGGTTGTATTAATATTCATTTTATAACCTCAAAGCAAATCTTGCAACGTATTGTAGCTTATTTTAGTTCTTTAACTCATATTTTAAGAAAATCAACTTTACAAGACTTATATTGAGTAAACATAACTACAAAGTATAATCTGCGCTAGGATTTGTTTAAGTATTACAGCTGTTTTGTTTGTGATGGGTGAAATCAGCTGTTATATTATAATTGTTATTATAACGGACGTGCACTCGCTTTTATAGAAGTTGATTTTATATATTGTAGAATCAGATTTAAAGCTTAAATTTATAAACTTACATTCCTGTGTATAATTTTCACCGTTTAAATGAAACAAGGAAATATATTGTTAAGAAAAACAGATATTTCACTTTGAAGTGTGTTTTACTGCAATACTTAAGTAGATTTTCTTGGCAAAGAGATAAAATGCAAAACATTACACAATATCAAGATTAGTTTGTAGATTTCGCTGCTTAAAAATATACGTTCAAATATCTACATTGCAATACAATCCAAATCATTGCTCTATTTAACAACTTTCCGTTTTATTTATTAGAGAACTTCTGTAGGAAAATGACTCTTATGATGAGACCTATGTTTGAGAATGGTCTATGAGCACCGATCATGGTTTCCAAAACACGTTTTGAGTTGTCAATAAAAATATTCTATATATATCTCTTCAATTTATCTGTACTGCAGGATATTACCGTAAACAATTAAAGAAAGAATAAATTAAAACAAAGATATAAACACTGCTCACATTCCAAAGACAGGTTTCTTTTTTTTTATAACCAATAATAATTTGATATTTTATTACATAATTCATTTTACATTCTTTTAAAAAAGAGTAATGTTCCGTTGATATTTTAAATGATTATTCATAGGAAATAGGAGCTATTGCAGTGACTGTTATGGTGAGCACCGATCATGGTCTCCAGAACACGTATTGAGTTGTCAATAAAAATATTCTATATATCACCTCAATTTCTCTGTACTGCAGGATATTAACGTAAACAATTAAACAATGAATAAATTAAAACAAAGAAATAAAACACTGCAAACATTTCAAAGACAGGCTTTTTTTTTGAAAACCAATATTTTAATTTGATATTTTATTACGTAATTCATTTCATATTCTAAAAATGAGTAAAGTTCTGACGATGTTTACATGAACTTCCATAGGAAAAATAAGCTTTTAAAGTAATAATTGGTGAGGACTAAAGTCGGGAGTTGTCAATGAGCACCGGTTACGGTCCCCAGAACACGTTTTTATGTCATATATTACATGTGTTTTCACTCTATCGGCCGCATTTTAAGTCCGATTTGGTCCAAATTTGGTACATTTGTTTTCCAAGTCGCTTGAACGAGTACGTCAGCCAAAAAATACAATAAGCGGATTTACTTTTTGATGTAAAAACTTTTATAGGCGCACCGCGTCCAATAAAATTTGCGGGCGGTGAATTTAATTTTACCGATACGCATTTTTCCGACACGCTCTACTATATATAGTACACATGTGTATTATATAGCAGAGTATATAGTCAACTTGGTAATACCGCTGAAATGGACATTGTGCTTCCTCATTTTGTAATTTGTGTTAAAATACTTTACTTGGTAATACCATTGTATTTGGATAACCTAATAGAACTCCGAGCCAATGCACTATTTCAATAACGCTATAAATTCGACTATAGTGGAGCGATCTATTTGGGAAACGACGGAAGCGGTGCGTAGCACCAATGCCATGAATGATTTCTCCCTAGCGCTACCCCGCGGTGCGATCATGCAATATTTTCCCGACAATCTTATTTTCGCCACACAGCCGCCGTATGCATGCATGATTTCTTTTATTATTCATGATTTATGATAATACCTCTGAAATGCACTTTGCGGTTTCTCTTTTTTTAAGTTGTGTAAAAATAGTTTACTTGGTAGTGTTAAAATAATCAAATTTCAGATTAAACCAATATGACCAACGATTTATATTCATTACAGTTTTCACTTCTGTCGCATTTCACAACATTTCGCAGATGTTGCAAACACTCGATAGTCCATTTCGCATTGGGAGGAGCCAATCCCTGCCACCATCAAACTCGTGTGGGACAAACCTCCGGCATGACATCAAAGGAATGAGGTTAGGTTAGGTTAGGTAGTCTGCAACTGCTAGGTAGTCTTCAGTCATGGAATCCTTTTCGTTGTCTGTTATTGGTCAATTTCTTTGTCTATTGGAAAATCGCTCAACTCACATCAGCGGTTCAGCGGCGTGTTCTAATTATCTGTATAAAGCTATAATAACCTTTAGTCAAGTATTATTACTTACGAATAAAAACGTAGCTTATAAAAGTTCTGATCACGTGATGGCAGTAAATTGAAGGTATTAACTCGGAAGTTCCTGGATAAGAATGTAGAGTGCGTGGAACATTAACAGAACCTGCTGGTAGCGAGAAGTGGGGTACTTTTACTAAAGGGGATGGAAAAATAATTTTATTTCGAAAGCAAACAGCTTACTTGGCCTCCGTGTAGCTTAATCTCATTTTTCTTTCGTAAGTTTTTATAAATATTTAGGATTTCGTTATTTTAAAAACAAAATAATATAATTGTAGTTTTAGTCAGTCGTCTGTCATTGTATATTTGCTCCGAAACGTAAAACTTTGGATTTATAAAGAATACTCCAATAATCCAAACTGAAAAAATAATGCACGATGAGTTTTTGTTGGGCCGAAGTTTGGCAATACTTATTTACATATTTTACAGTACTTATTTTTCTTAAAGTTTTGTGAGTTTTTCTTTCTAAGCTATTTAAGGTGTTACTAAAAATCTTTTCCCTTTATTTTCTAAAGTACTATACGTAAAATTAGTAGAGCACAATTGTAGATTATTTTTGTGCAATACAGTAAAACTATCTGCAATTTTGAAAATAACCAATGGTGTTAGTAGTACTTTTGAAGAAAAACTAACGCGGACAAAAACGTTAATGAAAGAATAGGTGTATGGTAATGCATGGTGGTAGAGAGCCAATCCCATTAGTTCTAATTACCAATGTATAATTAATTCTCAGAATGGTTATTGTTAATGGTTGGTGGTTATTGTGGTATATTGAGTGTTAGTGCGTTGTTTCGTTATTAGTAATACCGACATTGTTTTGCCTTGACCCGAGCCCCCCTTATAATAAAAGTCCCCCTTGCAACATTTTAGGAAAAAATTTAAATTTTGGACTGTAAATGTGACTTTTTATTATATAAAAAGAAGCAGTAAAGTGAATAGAATTACTACCCATAATCGTTTTTAAATATATTAATTCCATTTGGAGTAATGATCATTTAAAATCGAGTAGTTTTCATTTCCACATTTTTAGCTTGCAAGATAAAAGATGGCAAGTCGTTAAAGATAAAAATCCTTGTTTTAATTTAATTTAATGTGTAGGGTGGTATCTTTAATATTTTCGGAGATATTTGGTAGACAAAACAGGTGTTTTTACCTTTTTTTAAGTGTAAAGTGTCCCCCCTGTACAATATTTTAAGAAACAAATCTAAATTTTGGATTCTAAATGTGACTTTTTGTTAGATAAAAAGAAGCAGTATAGAGAGAATTACTGCCTATAATCGTTTTTAAATATATTAATTCCATTTGGAGTAACGGTCACTGTAAGGTGTAGCTAATGCTTAATAGAAAACACGGATTTGGATCTCAACACTGCTGCTTTTGAATTTGGCCCCAATATTTCTTTTCTAATTTTATTGGGTAATTGTTAATTATAAGTGTTGACTTGTGAAGTGTAAGTGATACGTGTGTGGTACACCTGAGGATGTCTCCAGTTGAAGCAAAACATTGTTTTAAAGGGTGTCTGATATTCTTTATTCCTTAATAGATACAGCATTTATTTGATTCTAACTTGTAAGTATGGTTATGTTTTGTTAGGTATATAATTTTAGGACAAATTTTCAGGTACTTTTTTTGCGAACAATAGGAAAATTAATGATAAAGCCATGTCTAAAAAATGAATGAACTATTTTTATAAGTAGGTCTAATCATAATTAAAATAAGTTAGTTGATTTAAAACAATCTTAACTCATTAAAAAAATGCATTATTCAAAGTCTGATCACTATATAGCTTAACATGCATATTGTTTACTGAATTTATTATTTCGGCTGAAACTAATTGAGTTATTACAAAAATTATACATTCTAATATTTTGCTTGGATGTCTAATAAAGAAAAATCCGAAACATATAAAAGAAATAACCTACACATAAAACAAGAGAAACATTAACAAAACTTTGTATCTATCTTGTGTTGAATATCGCAAAATGTTGTTGATATAGTCTTACCCTCTAGGATTTTTTGGGACTTGGGGAAAAAGGGTTAACAATTTAAAATGTAAAGGTAGGTCAAGCAATATAATATTGTAAAGCGAATTAAAAGAGAAATATAATAGTGCAAACTAGAGCTTAGTATATTGCTTCGTTTCAAAGTAATGATCCATAAAAAAAATCATTTCAACCTGTTTTCATTTGAGCGATTCATTTGTAAACAGTCAGAACTGAGCGCTAGCACGACAAATATCAGGAACAAAATGACGGAGTGCTATCTAAGGCCGTAGCTGGGGAGGGGGGGGGGTTGGAGTCGAAACCCCACGAAATCCCGAATTTTAGTAGGAAAAATTAATACTAGGTTTAAAAAGTGCAAATTAAATTATAAAATAGATAGCAAAACAGAGGATCCAACAACATATTTTACATCATTGTGCATTGCATGCATACTGATATTTAGATTTACTTGATTAAACTACAACGTACAATACACATGGATGCAGTAGGTTACAGCCTTACTCTCTTGTGAGCTTGATCTGATCTATTAAATAAGAAAACTATGAAAGTTCAACAAAAATATTTTACTCTAACAAAACACGCAAAACATTGTGAACTGAAAATACTCCCAATAAGGGGGTTGGCGTGCGAAGTGTATTGAAAGTACTCCCAAGGGGTTGGCCTGCAATGCACTGTGCGTCGGCCGCTTCTCATAGTGTTCAGGGTCAAGCTCACATGTGCGTCCTTAGCAGTGAACGCGTTAAAAGGGTTTAAATTCAAATCCCCGGTCATAACCTATCCCCCCTCCCTCACAAAAAGTTTTCCTGGCTACTGTCTTGGTGACTGACATCCATCAGTACATGAAAAAGTATTTCTAGCATGAAATATAGTAGAGGAAAGGTCAAAGGTTGTATTTCCTTGTTGTTTCATTTGTG
>JAGFPH010000415.1:26808-39977 GCA_018207615.1 Philaenus spumarius | reverse complement strand
GAAATGTCCTCAGTGACGAGCGAAATCAGCTCCAAGATATCCGACATCAGCAATCTCATATCGGATGTAAACACGGACGAAGACGAGATCAGAGAGAAAGTACAGAAGCTGAACAGATACACTCAGGAATTGAGTTCGAAAACCAGTGAAATTTCATCGCTATCGTCCGAAGCGTCTCGATTGTCTTCCGATATATCATCGGCCAGTCAGGACATACCTTCTTCGGAGAAGGTGCAGTCGCACAGGACTACGCCTTGGCAGAAGATTACTCAGAAGTCGCAGGATTTGATAACGGCCACGCAGAGTATCGTGACGGCGTCGCAGGAGGTCATGACGAAGAGTCGGGAGGTCTCGACGCTGTCGGAGAACTTAAAGCCGGCGAATGCCATCGCTAATGGGATATACGATATCAACTCTAGAACACAGGGTTTAATAACAGAGGCTTTGGATATAGTTACTGCTGTTGTGGAGATTTTAACGCTGGTACAGCTTTGAAGCTGAACAGAATTTTTTCGTGAGCCTTGTGGAGTTACTTTATTCAGTCAATATTACTAAAACGATTTAAGTCAAATTGTTCACTTAATGATTTACAAAGACTTGATAGAAAATGTGAAGTGTAATAGTGTTTCAAAGTTTTTATTTTTATTTCTTTAATGTGTACGATTTTTATAAAAATGTTTTATTATTTACTGTACTGAGAACTTCTTATATCTTTTCCAAAAATTCTTCTGTTTCATTTAAAATGAAAAGAAAATCTTTTACATGAAATTAGAAAAGAATGTAATGAGTAAAATAATTGGTTTACATAATTGTCTGTAACAAACTAACAAGACCAAACAAAGAATGTCAAATAAAACGTCTCCTAAACCCAAAGCCAATTGAGGTCTCCAGAAGGTTTAAATTCAACATATGACTGAACATGAGTTTTCATAAATAAATATTGAGCTTGACTTGTGTTACGAAATGGAATGAGTGAGTTTAAACCCAACAATTTGACAATTCCCGTCGTAAACACAATTATGTAACATTGAGTAGGTAGTTATTAATTAGAAATTCTGTAAATCGCAGAGTGGCATTTATAAGTAAGCCATCGAAGTACAAGGAGAAAGGGGAAACTGAGTGGGGGACAGAAGTTTTTAAGTAGAGAGAAATAAGGGAACCAAGGGCTTTTTCCGTGAGGGGTGACGTATAAACTGCTACCGGCAAGTGCAAAAAGGTGTAATTTTCTTCTACACTGGCGAGGAACTCTCCCCTTCACAGCCGCCCTTCCTTACCCTCCCCTTCATAACTACACAGACATGCATAAAAATATTTCTAAAAATAGACTTTGATGACACAGATATGACGTATAAGTAAGGCTGTTTATTGGTTGGAAAACTGACCAATTGCAAGGCTCTACAAAACGCTTCATAACTTCCCACCTGTTTGTGCGATTTTTGATTGGATGGAAGTTTTAGATAGGGGAAATTGTCATGAATCCAACGATATATATGTTTAACTAAGAAAACCTACCGGCGGGCTGTAGGGAGGGACATAGAAACTCGAATATCTGCGTCATTTTGGCTTGATTCATTCGCGCGACATTGCCTTTTAGAAAACTCAAAACTGTAACGATGATTACGCATGTAAATATCCGTTTTTTTAAAAACTTTCAAATACAAAAATTAAAGTTTAAATCATTTCCTTTCCAACGGTTTTCTTTTTTTTGAGATTAGATGGTTTTTAGTGGGTGAAATATTCAATACTGAGCTGAGACTACTCAGGAAAAACGCAGCTTAACGGTGTCCATGTGTAGGAACTGCAAGAAAGCCATTTGCCCTGAATATTTTTTTCCTTTCGTATTAAGTAAAATAAGGTTTAGTATAAAATGGTTTATTATAAAGTAGATATGTCAAAGTGCAGTCATAATGAGCATACAATTTCAAAACAACATCTAAAGGATGTAAAACAAGTTTTAAAATGAGTGTATCAATTTGATACACTTAGACCGATCACGCAAGTTTTTAGGTGCGACCGGCGGAGGGTTAATTTGTATGAGGCAAATCAAAGTAATCAAACCATTTGAGGGTGTGCAATACCACTCGGTTAAAAGCATCATATCCAGTGAGTTTAGCTAACCATAAGAAGGCTGTCCTATGATATTACCCGTACATTGGTAGAGCGCTCGAGTGCTTCTAGAATAAAATTTCGTCTTTACTAATGCCGATCTTATCTTTAATTTCCATATACTGTAATAAAGTATATTACCTTTTATTTTTCTATCAGTGACCTATTTTTTGTTGTTGTTCTTTGACGCGTTTCGGGACGTCTATCCCATCTTCAGAAGAGCCCTCTATATGTGGAGGTTGTCAAAACGTTAATAAAACACATAAAAACACGTAAAACACAACACATTTAAAAAACACAGTACGTTGATGCGCATCGTATGACGACCGGACATCGACTGACTGCACGCTATCAGTCCACGCTCTAATCTACAATTACTTGCCGCGGGCTTTTTGAGTTCGTATCGCTGTGTCATATATGGTGTTCGAATCGAAATTTAGCTGGTCGTTTAATAATCGGTGTTCATTATTCTTGTTTAATTCTTTGAAAGCCTTATAAATTTCAAACTCTTCCACAGCGTTCATAAATTTGCCTTTACTGCAAATCTTTATTGGTTTAAGGTTTTTTTCAAAATCTGAGTAACTGTGGTTTTCGTCTATTAAGTGACGCGCGTAATTAGACTTGTTACCCGAAACAGTCAATTTTGGCAGGTGTTCCTTGAAACGAACTTTGAACGCTCTTCCCGTTTGGCCTATATAGATTTTATCACAGCTATCGCACGTTAATTTATAGACGCCCGTTTGATTTTCTAATGGTCTTGGTTTTTGGGTTTGGAGTATTTTTTGATATTATTACTCACGCGGAAGGCGATTGTTCTATTGATTTTTTTGAAAGTTGATGAGATTACCTTGGGAAGAATGCTGCCATATTCTGTTGATACAAAGATTGACTAAGTTTTCTCTTTCAGAGGTCTTTTAGATTTATTTAAATGTTTTATGAGTAACTTGTCAATTATAGAGGCTTTGTATCCATTTTTTGTAGCGATATATTTAATTGTGTCAAATTCATCCTGGTAATCCTGTTGTTCTAGAGGTATGGTTATTAATCTGTGGATCATGCTGTTGTAGGCGGCCATTTTATGAGATGGTGGATGGTGGGGCTCTGAGTGTATGGTGATATCGGTTGTGGTTGGTTTCCTGTAGGAAGTCCCGTCAAAAATTATAAAAGTGTCGTCAACTGTATATTGTATGATTTTACTATGGAATTTATTTGCATTAGACAGCAAGTACTCATTTTCAAAATGGTTTAAAAATATGTCTGCCAACAGACCTGATAGTGGTGAGCCCATAGCTAATCCATCATTTCCACCTTGTTCACATCATTTAAATTTGCAGAAAGCTCCAAGGTAGCGAAATTCGCCTCGATGTTTTACTGCTATCTAGTTTTTCATCTTGTTTATAAGCAAATATGTTTAACACTAATGTATAATTTACAGTTTTTGTCATCTATGCATTATAATTTAGATGTTCATGAACGATTTCCTGCAAATTACACAAGATTATCTTCACAATTCGACGAAGGATAAATTATACTGCAGTTATATTAATGGGACTGTTTCATCATGATATTGCACACACTTAAATTGAACTTAGTAACTAATATTCTGGACTGTCTATTATATGTTAAAGAGAATGTAGACTCCTATGGACTGAATGCCTCTGCTCATGCGCACTGGACAAGAAAAGGTTTAAACAATAAAAGGGAAATTATTGTCACTATCAGACAACATCGAAGAGTTTTGAAAGTAATGCTATCAAATATTATAACAGCCTTTCCGATAAAATAAAGCAATTAAACATAAAATCTTTTAAAATGACTATAAAAAAGGAATTGTTGGAGAGGGTCACCTATAAGAGCAATGAGTTTTTTTGATTTTGCGTATTTGATTGGCAAAAGATAGACCGGAGCAAAACTAAATTGTAATTGTAGAAGAGAGTGAATTGAACATACAAATTAGATGTAATTTTTTAGTTATTGGTACATTTGTATGCTTTAAGTTGTTGAATTGGTCCTGTTTGTGTTTTTGTTTGTATTGCTGGTTTTATACTATTGTTAGTATTGTTTTGAAATTTATTATTGTACAATTAGTTTTTAGGTGTTGTATTTGCTATAGCTAGGTCAGTATTGTTTGAACTATATTATAGGACTAAACTGTTATTATTGTAATGAAAATGAAATTAAATAAACGGTACCAGGAACTGGCACATACTTTCTCACAAACATATTTAAATTGCTAAACAGATTCACTGTGACTTGTAGGGTGGGGTAGGAGAGGTGATTTTTTATTAAAGTTGGAGATTAACTAATAAATATTATTATTATTATTATCTAGAGAGAAAACTATTCGATCGATTTCGAACAAATTTGCACCAAACACGTCAATTAGGTCTTTATAGATGCACGTAAAAAGGTTTTGAAATGTTTTTGAAAAACAACCACCTTTATGGCCAAAAAAACCCCAAAAATCAGTTACTATTATTATTATTAGCTAAACGAGAGGTTTTAGAAAGATGCGTTTTTTTTGCATATGGTAGGGCACATTAAAGGCTACAAATAAGCCAAATTTTATCAAAATCGATAGAGCCGTTTTTTGTATAAAACAGATTTTTTGGGGTTTTTTGGCAAAAAGGAGGTTGTTTTTCAAATATTTTCCGAACCCTTTTTCGTGCATCTATACAGGCCTACTTGACATGTCTGGTACAAATTTGGTTGAAATCGATAGAATACTTTTCTCTCTAGCTTTGTATACATACATACATACGTACAGACATACAGACATACAGACATACAGACAGACAGGCAAACATTTTGTAAAAACCACTTTTTTGGACTCAGGGGGTACAAAACAGATATTTCCACAAAAATCTCAACATCGATTTTTTTTGCGATCACTATACTTTCTTTATACTATAGTATAGTGAGAAAATAATGATTGTGACATTTAATAAAGATCTAATATTCAATGCAATTACGTCAAGTAAACAATCAACTAAAAGCAAAAGAAAATATCTTAACAAAATAAAACATTATGCCACTTGTGGAGAAAGACAAACAATATAACACAATATATTTTTTAAATAACAAATTAAATAAAATGTATTTAGTTTTAATTATATATATTACAGTACAAGAAATGTAAATTAAGTCTTTAAAAAAATTATAAAGAATTTACAACAAACAAATTTACAAATTATAAGATTTCATCTTTAACCGAAAATGATTGTTTTGAAAATAACTATCAACATAATAATTGACATTTCAATAACATAAACTTTCCAGTTTAGCCAAATTTTGTGTTGGACTGTCATGAACTGTTGAAGCTTCGACGTCGGTACGGAAGCATTGCTTGGACTTTCAGTAGGCCTGCTTGATGATGGCAGAGTGCTTCCTGAAACAAGCGTACTTGAGTAAAGTAATATCCAATATTTTGTATAATTTAATAAGATTCAGTCGTATGTAAATATAACCTATTACGTATCATTATTCATTTTCCTTTTCAACCGTCTAAAAAATGTCAATTGTTGTTATCTACATATATATAAAAGCCAAATACCACTCACTCACTCACAGGCTCATCACGAAATCTCAAAAGCTACTGATCGGATTGGAACGAAATTTGGTATGTAGCTCCCTCTACAGCCATAGGTGTTCACTAAGAAAGGGTTTCAAAAAATTCGAAATCTAGGGAGGTTTGGGTGGGTCAAATTTACTAGTCACTATCTCTCCAAAAATACCAAACGGATTTTAATAACATTTGGTATGTAGCTTCCTCTAGGGCCATAGGTGCTCGCTAGAAAGGGTTTAAAAAAATTCGAAATTTTAGGGGGGTTTGGGTGTGTCAAATTTACTAAATCACGATCTCTCCAAAACTACCAAACGGATTGGAAAAATCAATGCCAGGGTTTCACTACAACTGCAACACCGATTATCACAAAGACAAAACAGTTGAACTACAGTAGGTCGTATGACGACATGTAAATGGAATAGAGCTATGAAGTAGTATAAATGACATGGTTTAGAACTTACGATTCATATCCTTATAACACACAAAATTACCATCATTTGTCGCATTTATTTCACCAAAATAATTATGCAATAGCGAAACATTGCCGGGTCAACTAGTTATACATATATAATCTAACAAATTCAATACGTTCCAAGAGAAAATTATAAACTGGTCCTTATCGTAATCTCATTTTAATAATATATACTTAATATATATTTACTTAATATATACCCTATATATTTATAAATCTCGTAATTTGTTAGTTTTAGATGGCGTCACTGGTGATGGTGACTTAGTGGCTGAACGCGTTTGGAAACTTGTTTTGAGATATTGTTTAGTTATGCTTTAAAACCATATAATAACGCATATTACAATTTCATATATTTTAAATGACATCGTAGCATCATTTATTCACATTCCACGATAACAACCGCAGGAGAACACAGGCCCAGGTGTAACAACGATTTGATTCCGAGTTACGATTCGATAAAGAGTCCACACTGATGTTATAACAACTACACAATCATACAATTCGATCACGCAGCTGAACAACTGACACGAGTTGAGCGAATTTCCAAATTTAAGTTTATGTGTTTTATTGTTTCATCTAAATATTTGGGAAATTGGTCTACTCACGAATGCGCTAAATAGCTGCCTGCGTGGTTGAAATATAATAATTCGACCACGCAGCTAAACCGCTGACGTGAGTTGAGCAAATTTATAAATTTAAGTTTATAGGCTTATGTTTTAGGGTTTCAGTTAACAATTTGGGAAATAGGTCTATTGTCGACGGTGCTGAATAGCTGCAAAATGGTTCGCACGCCATTCCGCATAATGGGATTATCTTCAATACACTCTAAATTCTGTTTTCTTAAAACCTTCATGAGGTAGAGTTAAAAAACAGTTTTGAAATTTTCAGTTACAACTGAGTCAAACCAGTCAATTTTACATGTAAAAATAGAACTACGTTTATAAATATTGTTCATTATTTCGACACCTTCACAAAAACTGTTTTTTAAGTTTTATTGTAATTCAAGTTTTTGTAAATTGAAACTATATTTGTAAACGCACTCTTCGTTATTTATTTATGCTACATTGGAAAACAAACAATGGACTTTATAAGAAGCAAAGTATCCATTTATTTATAAAATGAGTCATAAGTAATTTAGAAAAATAAAATCTTAACACAAAACTCGCTGGTTGTTTTCTAATATTCTTATAATAAAGAAGTAGAGCTTAAACTACATGTGTACTAATAGTAAAAGTAATTTATAAAAATAATGTCAAACTCTAGGATTTAAAATCTTGGCGATTAAAATGTGTAAGAAAGTACTGTAGTCTAGTTCCTCAAATAAATATAATTACCTTTAACATTGGCTGCAATGCTGAAATGTATTAACAGAAAACATGTTAATAATGACATGTTGTGTAATAAGAAGTCTTATCTCTCATAGATACTGATAACACAAACATAATATTTAAGTGTTTCTAAATGTTAATGTTACATTATTGATTGGTATAATTTAATGAAAACAGGGTTTCATTGAAAATTATTTACAAAAGGTTCAGGATATTTTAAGTATTAATAATTATATCTAACTAAAAAAAGAGGCAAAATAAATTGATCGTTGATAGAATACAACATAAACACAGAATGACACGTCTGATACGTTTATAATCTAAATCGCGTTTCTACGACAAAGTCGGCATCTTCAGTGATGCACGAGCTACAATAATGAAACTATAACCATTGTATTTGTATAACCTAATAGAACTACGATCCAATGCAATATTTCAATCCACTGAAAATTTGACGATAGTGGCGCTATCTATTGGGGAAACGACGGAAGCGGTGTGAAGCACCAATGCTACCAATGATTTCTACCTCGCAGCGCGATCATGCACTATTTTCCCGACAACCTTTTTTTCGGCACAAAGCCCCCGTATGCATGCATGCACTATTTTATTATTCATGATATATGCTATAACTTACCTAAAAATGTGAATTATACCTGTGTGTCCAAAGAATTATACAGAGTGATCAACTCAAGGAAGCCACCATTGGGATCTCAGAAACTGTTAATTTTACAGCAAACTTAAAACGGGGAACCTTCCCTTGTTTTTTGAGAAATTAAAAAATATGTAGTTAAAATATTTGTAAATTGCCACCATTGTACCTAGCAACACAATCATCTATTACTGTAGCGAGCTGTACTTGCACTTACACAATACACAGTGGTAGCGTTATCGATTTAAAAAAAGTAATTTAAGTACGTTTTTTGTATAAAATAAGGTAATTGTGAAATGGAAATAGCTTTTTAATGCTCCATTGTACAAAATATTGCACTTTGAGTTCAATTTTATTGTTTGCAAATGGTAAAACATGCCTCTTGCATAATATTGTCGAAAAAGAGTTTCTGAAACATTTAGCGCTCCTAGCGGCTAAACGATTAAGTTTATAAAAAAAAAAACAAGAATAAAAAAGTATTAAAATTGTATGTAAAACCCAAATCCGTCATAAATATATGGGTTTTTATAAGAAATTTCAAAGTTGACCTCCATATTGGAAAATAGCGGCCATTTACAATTATTTCAACTAGATACTTTTTAATTTCTCAAAAAACAAGGAAATTTTCCCCATTTAAAGTTTCCTGAAAAATTAATACTTACTGAGATCCCAATGGTGGCCTCCTTGAGTTGATCACCCTGTATAGCCGAACCAAAAGAATCGTGAAAACACGAAATAAAGAATATTTTTCTCATTTAAAGTACAATAGGCCAGATAAATCCGCTATGGCGAAGCGTTGTTTCGATGAAAACCCTAATTTTAAAATAAAAAAAAACTGTGTACAATTGAAAATGTAACTAAACTTTACAAATATAGTAAAGTAATTATATATAATAAATTAGGACTCATGCAAAATTCGATATCATTGTAAACGAAAATAATGTATTGTTTGAGATTATTGTTAGTTTAGTTATATAGTTAATGTTAGGGTAGTTATAATAACGCTAGGCAATTGTTAAGGCCTTGCCTTACTCCTTGTAACGTAGTCTTAAGCCACACCCCTTTTAGTTGTTTATAAAATACGTTACATGAAAAACTGTTAGGTAATAAACATATTCGTTGTGAGATTCGGTGTTTAAGTCTTATTCTATCAAGTGTATCTTTTTACAAGTCAAGCCCAATATTTATTTATAAACCACAACTTACCTAGCAGTATTTCATGCAGCATTTTTCCTCAGAAAAACCATCCTAGAAGTACACATTTGCTGTTTTGAAAGTACAATTAAACTTGTGTTTCAACTGATAAAATCATATTAACAGCTGACAACGATTCCAAGAAATCATTTAAGACCGTAAGCGTGGGCTAGCAAATGCCCACGATTGTATACTACCACAATCTTAATCTTAAAGCATATGCTGAACAACCTTATGGCTTCCGTATTAGCATTTTATAATAAATGTACCTGCAATACAACGTAAATAAATAAAATAATGCAGCACATTAGGCTGTATTCGTGGGATTGAGAATGCTTACAATGTGGGAAAACTTATACTCTAAGCAGATGCTGGAAAATCTAACGTTTTTGCTTATTAGCATTCGCTTGTAAGTATACAGGGTGAGGTACAAAGATGTTAACACAGGATGTGAGACTAAATAGTTTTGTTTGTTCAGATTAAACCATCGAGACCCGATATTCCATTGAAGGACGAAGGAAGACATCCTTAATGGAGCTCTTTTAGTTCCTAAGCATCGTACAAGAAAAATTCCATGTCTGGACCGCTAGGGATGTACCATTGTGCCTGACAATTGGTAGGATCTACGAGAAGTTTGTCCGGAAGGCGTCCGTTCAAGACGATTGCAAATTGAACAGCGGTAGAAAGAGATCTGTCCGAACTGAAAAGAGTACCATTTCTTTTTTGAAGAACATACCGCCAGGTTAGAGAATTACCGTGCCATGGTCAGCACGTTCACGGAGGAGAACGTACCACTTGTAATTCCCCAGTGAGTGTACTTAAAACAAGACGGCTCCCCTTCCCATTGCATTCTGATTGGGATCAGTAAACGCAAGATTGGTAGAGGTGGTCCTCTCCCATGGCTAGCACGATCATCCGACCCCTGATCATGCCCTGACTGCATGCGATGTTTTGCTGTGAGGCATGGTCAAGGTTCGGGAAAAGCAAACCTGGTAACTTAGACGACCTGAAACACAGCACTACTCACGTCATCGCTGGAAGTCCCGCACAAATGGCCCAGACGGACTTACAAACAACAATGAACAGACTCCTTAAGTGCATTGAGATGGAAGGGTGCCAAATTTAAACCCTGCAACCAAACCCCTGCCTTGTAATTTACAGTGATTAAACACCCATTTAATGTTAACATCATTTTTCCACACCCTGTATAATTAAGGGGAGGACCCACTGAAAATGGTAAAAAAAACCCCAAAAATGAAATTTTGTTTTCTTTACTAAAATTTTATTTAGATCTTCCTGTATTAAAAAAACGTAACAACTTGATGAAAATATATATAAAAAAATACAAAAATTAAAAAAAAATTCAAGTTATAAAATTTATAGGGATGAAATTTAAAGAAACAATTTAAAATGAATGCATAACTTTGTTGGCAGAATTATACTCTTTCAAATTACACTTCAATAATGGTTCTACTACTTATAGTTACAAAGCCTTAGCGTTTCTTGTGAAACCCTGCAAATCTACCCAAAAGGGGGTGGGGGAGGGGGGATAGTTTACAGGAGGTCCAAAAATGGTTATTTTGTTTCAAGTAGACTAATTAGAGATAGTAAAAATTTAAATAGCTCAAAATAATATACAGATAGAATTTTCAGTGGGTCCTCCCCAAGACAATATTGCCTAAACGAACTTAGTTCAACAAACTGACATACGACAAAGTTTGTAAAAGTTAAACCAAAAAATATGCGCAAGAGATGAGTTCCGTCTAGGATGTGCGTGGACACTTAATAATGCTATTCTACCAGCATCGTATTTCCCGCCCTTCCACACTACTATAGATATATCACTCCCAACATTTCAGACATATTTCCGTATTTCACTTTGAGATATTTTATTTCCTATAAGATATATTACCCTTCTGACATTCCAGTTAAGGCAGACTATGTCCTTCTCGTGCATTTTTATTTATCTCTCTACGATATTTATGACATTTTTTGTATTTACGAAATGCTTTAGTTGGCAAAAATCATTTAAAATACGAAAATTAAAAGTTTACTAAATATACAACTGAGTACATTGAATTAACTTAAGATGGTGGGTGGTTTATTTGTTGCATTGTTTTTTTTTTTTTTTTATTATTTATTTGTTTTCATTAAAACCTATTTAACCAGAATTATTTTAAAACATTTCCATATTTATGTCACGACACAAGGTGCAAAAATGTTACCAACATTAGTTAAATTTAGTTATCAACACATAAAATCGAGTGTACGTACGTACGTGAGTAACATATACCAGCTGATTTCACCCATCATCTGTAATACTTAAACAAACCCAGTGTAGGTTTTAGTTTGGGGTTATGGTTACAATTTCAATGGTTATAATTTCTTGTGATGTTGATTTTTTTAAATATGAGTTATAGAACTAATGTATACTAATGTATGTTATAATATACGTTATAACATTAGATTTGAGGTTATAAACCGTATATAAAAACTATTACCCTCAATATATTTGGCCATACAAAATTTAAAGAAGAGATACCTATTCGTTTAACTTCGGAAACATTCGTACATCTTCGTATAACATATAGGCCTAAACATATTAGATTATTAATTTCTTCACTATAATATTAATAACTTATAAATCGTTTGATCTATCAATATGAAATACAAAGCAATTAAAGGATAGTAATTTTTATATTTATGTAACAACGTATGTAAATAAAAATGTTTAACAAATAGGCCTACAGTTTTATAATCCTTATTATTGTACACATTTACCGAGTTAAAAATCCCCGTCAGCATAGCTAGGTAAGCCTAGATGTTGTTTTTAAATAGTTTGTTTTTTAAATGACTTATTTCTGATATGTATCAATCATTAATCAGCCAGTGATTTTTCACGGGGGCTTACTAGTCTATATGTATAACAGAACAAGTCCTGACTGACAGACTGATTCAACGAACAGCCAAAAATGATAGCTAGACTCTCAAAAAGTGATTTGCAAAATATTGATTTTAAGGTTTGAAAATTGTAAAAGTAGGGTTCACTCCCAACCCTATAACTGATAAAACAGCTGATTTGTTTCAAAAGTTTAGCAACACAGTTCTAGGTGTGGCCTATTCTGAACCAATCCACGTTTGTTGAATGCATTTACATTCATTACCATAGCAACCAACTTAGCAAATTTGGAATCACAACAGTTCTTTTAGGTTATGTTCACAAATTAAAAACAAACACAAACAAAAAATTAACGAAAAATTATTACCGTATATTCAAACATTTGTTTTTGAGTATTGCAAATAAAACAGCTGACCTAGGTCATAAGCTTAACACAATTATTAAAACACACGTTTTTTGGAAGCATTTGGATTTATTACCATAGCGATCAAATTGGGAAATTTGTATTCAGGTAATAATTCTTCCACACAACCAACGGTTTTTAGGTTAGGTAATAGCGAAGACAAATAACTAAAAAGGCTTACTGTATCGTAATTCAAAGAAATATTATTATTAAAATTATTTCAACTATATTCTTTACTAGGACACCAGCACGAAATACTGCTTTGCCTTATCACAATTTGGTCATATTTTGGACAAATAAAAATCTCTGTTCTAATAGATCCTCTTTCTCGTGAAAACACCATAATGTACAATAACCTGTTTGAATTTTCTTCGCCGGTTTGTTGAGGTAAAAGTTAACTCATTTTAAGTAAAGAAACTGTACATACTGTAAAAAATGTAGTACGATACCACTAATTTATCTGAGTTTCTATGTGCAGATGAAAATCGTTGGAAAAATAATGTTCACACAAATGAAACAACAAGGAAATACAACCTTTGACCTTTCCTCTACT
>JAGFPH010000415.1:0-11451 GCA_018207615.1 Philaenus spumarius | reverse complement strand
ACCTGAATTACGTTTGCACAGTATTGTAGTAAATTTAATTACCTTTCTAACGATAGGCCTATAGTTCAAAAACTGCACAGAGGCTTATGAGTGGGAGAAATAATGCAATTTCCTCGCTCTAACTATGCCATTTTGGTTTGAATCAAATTGAAAAATCAAAAAAATCAGTGTCTGGGAAATCCTACAAAGACCCTTTTACTAAAATTTCAGCTATTTTAAAGCACATTTACTACAATTTTATCAAGGTGGGAAAAATCCATATACTTATACCCTTAAATCCCTATCCAAAAACGATTAATCGGTATAACTCCGCCATTTTGAATCGGATCGAAAAACAAAAAAAAAGTGTATCTGAAGAATCCTACTAGGACCCTTTCACCAAAAAATCAGCAATTTTTAATCATATTTACTACCACTTATCAATCCGGGAATAAAACATATATATATAAATTGATGAATTTTGGGTATCGTCTCCAAATGGTCTGAAATGGATAGAAACGAAGTTTTACCCTCTTCCGACGAACCGTTTTCAAGCTGGGTCAAGTCGAGTGTAATAGCTCTTATTTTCTTTAAAAAAATCGGTTAAATATTACAAAAACAAGTGTGTTCGCAATTGTAAGAATGTAAATTAATGTAATTTTTATTTAGAGTTAACTATCATTATTAAATAAAAAGAAAAACATTAATAACAATAATAATAATATACAACAAATTTATAATAAATTTTATTTCAGCTAATAATAACGCATTTATGCAGTTTTTGTAAATAAAAGCACATTAAAAAAAAACGCTCCATTAACTTTAACTCACGGGTGGTGTGGAAGCTAGTGCAATAAAATTACTATTATTACTATTGTTATTACAGTAAAAATAATAGAAATAATAATAATTTTAATAAATAATTCATCAATTTCAGGTGATAATAGCGTACTTTTGCAGTTTTTATAAATATGCAACACATAAGATAGCACTTAACTCAAAAACTATTTGTTTCACAAAAACATTTTTGAAACAAAAGTTTTAGACAATTTCTTTTGTTTGCGGCGTAATCTCAAAATGGTGGGGGTCGCAAACTTAGTATGTTTTTTAGGGTGTCAAAATGTACTATACTACCAAATTTATTCTCTCCCGCATTTTTTTCAGGTAAAAGTACCTGTTGCCCGGGCTAAGAGTGGAACAATAACGTCCAGACAATAAATGAAAATTTGTTTAACATTCTTCGCACAGGTTGTGCTGTTTCCCGAACAATTGTCAACAGATAATCACTGGAATAGTTAAGATGAAGAGCGCGTCCTGCGGGTCTCGACTCAAACAAACTGTACTAATGGTACACAGAACATGGCAGAATGTTGCGGTGTCGGTGTCATTAATTCGCTAAATGAACGAATATTTAAATGATTTAAGGAAAACATATTGCACATTTTGCCGATCTAGACCGAGAAAACGCTATTTTAAATACTCAAAGCTTATATTGAAAGTATCTATTTATCGATACAGTGTGGTTATTGATGTAGAAGGTATTTTATTCAAACGTTTTCTTTATCTTTGCTATGGTTAATAATCTTATAGTAATATTGCAGGAATTTATTAAATTTGTATTGCATATTATGTGATACTTGTGAAAATAAGAATGTGTGTGCATATTTTTGCTGTAGAGGATGTCCAGCTACAAAAGTCCGTAGCTTTGTGGGGTTATTTGTCAGCTATAAGTAGAGGGAAAGGCGGGTGCAAGCCGCCATTTTGTTTTATGACGTCATTGGGGGAGGGGTGGGTAATTAGTGACGTGGGTAATTAGTGACGTGGGTAGTGACGTGGGTAATTAGTGACGTGGGTAGTGACGTGGGTAATTAGTGACGTCAGAACTATGACGTTAGAACTATGACGGCAGAACTATGACGTGGGATAGTGACATCAGAACTATGACGTTAGAACTATGACGGCAGAACTATGACGTGGGATAGTGACATCAGAACTATGACGTTAAGTTCTGATGTTGGAGGCTGTGTTTTTGTAAAAAAAAAAAAGTTTAACCGGGTTACTTTGAATGGGTACATGTGGTATTTTCAAGGTCGTTTTGAAGATGTAAAAAAAAATATGGTACCCCGATGCAATCGTAAACGATTGCATCGGGGTACCATATTTTTTTTTACGAAGCGATCGAAAGCTTAAAGTAGACGGTATATTATAGTCAAGTATTTACTTGACTATAATACACCATGCGACTTGTAGCGTATCACTTCCGGTTCTCAAAAGAACCTTTATAATTCTAATAAACGTTTCTTATATGGCTGTGCATGCACGAGGTCAGTATCCCCATGCTCCATATCATTCGGCGTCAAAATAACCTTAACTTGCTTCCCATCAAGTATAGTAGTATATTCAACGCGCGGTCCTACAATTGCAACTTTTGTCTTCGACTCGTTTCGACATTCAAACGTCCACCTATATTTTTTAAAGTGCGAAGACACTAGTTTATTTATAGACTCGTCGTTGAAAATATGATTGAAATAAGTTCTATTCAAAGAAGCAACAGTATGCGGGTTAGTCATGTTGAAGCTCTTTTTATTATAAAACAGAAAATAGCATACACCATTGTATATATAATATGAATCCCCACTCCTTTTGACTTACTCCCCTCCCTTCTCATAAAAAAACTAATTGTGACGTCAGAACTATGACGTGTAATTTAACCGGGTACTTTGAAGGTGTAAAAAGTAGGTCAAGGTCACAGTATAGACGTAAAAAAATAAGTACTTCCAGTGATCGATGTGATCACTGGAAGTACTTATTTTTTTACGAAGCGATCAAAAGCTTAAAGTCGATTTCCAATTAACGGTATATTATAGGGAAGTAAATTTCAACTTCTACAATAACACCGTACGACTTGTAGCTTATCGCTTCAGGTTCTTAAAAAGAACCGTTAAGCTGGTTTCCACACCACAATTGATTTAAAGAAATCATGTTGTACAGCTTTTCGGTGAATTTATAGCTGGTTTCCACACCACAGTTGATTTTTAAAAAAATCATGCTGTACAGCTATCCGGCGCATTGATACTTTTTTTAACGTGGTAATCTCCCCAGGAGGTATACTGATCCACGTGACGATTTTTAAAATGTTTGCTAGGATAGAAACACTCTTGCGAATGAATCTATTTTTTCTCTGCATACACCGCAGTTTGTACAACACAGAGCACAAGAAACACAAGATATTAAATGTTTGCAAGGATAAAAAAGTACTTGCACTTCATCTGATAAACAGATTTTACACTCCGTTGTAGGTAAATTTGGAAGTTGTCGTTTCAAATTGGAGAGGTATCCACAAGCCTTATTGACAAATGCTTTTCCCTTAGTCACTAAAACAAACGCACACGTGTTACTCCATTTTGCGTGTTCGATCCAAGGATGGTCAGTGTCTTTCCAATCTTTTAAACCAATTCCACAGCAAAAACATATTGTCTTATCCTCCTCACCTGTGTAAAAAAAACCAGCATCGCTAAACATTTGAGATTTAGTCTTCAAAATTTCAGGACTGTTTTTAAACGTATCCAATCTTGAGGAATTGCTTTGATAACTTTTAAAACATACGTTATATAAAGTTAAAGCAGCAGTATCAGGTATTATTGGTTTTAAATTTTTTTTAAAATGCACTTCTTTGCTGGTAACACGATGCGAATCGGAGTTAGTTTCTAGTTTTACTGAAATCAAATCGCTGTCGCTAGCATCAACCTTAACAGCGGTAGTATAAAGTATCGATTTATTCGATGATGATGTTGAAGACTGTTTGCAGATATCGATAACAACTGTAACAAACTCCTTACCTGTGTCAGCCATTTTCAGGGAGTTGTTTCCTGTACTACAAGAAATAAGCAACTGAAGCAAGTTCACATCGTCAGCTCTTTTTATCCTCTATAAAAGTGGAGGGGGTACATATAAAGGAGTGGGAGAAAAGGAGTGGGGGGGATTTTTTTCTAGTTTTCCGCTGTATGAAGTGTTAGCTCCGTCGAGTTTACACCTGATGGTCCATGTGAAACAAGATAGTACTGACCTTTTGCTATTGAATCCAAATCTTCGTGTATTAATAAATCTACGAATCTTTTAGGTAAGAATACTTGTAGTTTAGGATCGTTACCATGTTTGTACGGTGAATCTCCGAGTATTGCTATCACTGCATCCCCATTCTGAGTATCCATTTTAAGGAAAGAGTGAATTGAATAATGTTTTAGCGGTTTTAACTCCGAACATTTTTTTGTTATTACACCCTTGGCTTTAGAGATAAGATTAAATTTTTCGGTTAACGATTGAATATTAGAATCACTCATGATGTTGTATCTTTAAATGTGTTTTGTTAGAATGAACAATTTCTTTAAATTTCAGCTGTATTTATAGGTACGCGATCACCAGCAGTCTTACGTTTCTTCTTCTTCCTCACATTCGCAAACATGTTCCAACGTGTCCCCAAGTCTCAAAGCGTTATGTATAGCACAGTTCTCGGTTGAATGACGTATATCGTTTACACCTAAACATGTTACAGGTGTAAGAGGTAGTTGCATAGTTTTACGAGTGTAGTTAACAACCTTAGCATTAACACGAACGTTTATCCATTTAGCTTTCTCATACCCTGAAGTGTGTATAACATCGTAGTACCCCATGTATTGTTGTATGATATTAAAAAGTTCCTTGTATTCGATAAACCCTTCGGACCATTTTATATGATGAAAACAATTAGTTAACCAGATGTTTGTTTTAGATGCTTTATAGTTCAGAGTATCGAAAGAATACGGTGGTTTGAATAAGAAGTAATACGTAGTTTTTGTAGGTAAATCTAAAACAACCAATTCTTTAATCAAAAATTCATTATAATTACCTCTAAATGCTTGAAATTCTACAATACACTCTCGTTTCCCACAGTTTTTTTTTGATGATGCAATGTTACTACTTTTTATCTTTAACAATTTCTTCTCTAAAATAGGTTGTAATATTTGTTCGATATTAGAGATTCGTCTTTGAAAGTGAAGATAATCATATTGCGAGGTGTCCATCCTTCGATCTTCATCTTCGTCCATCAGTATAAATACGTCCGCAGTTTCTTTAAACCGAACCACTCCGATCATAAGCTTGTTGAGAAATGAACTGGTTTCCACACCACAGTAGACCTTTTATAGTCTTGCTGTACAGTTCACGGCGCGTTGGTGAAATTTTAACGTGGTCACCATTCCCCAGTAGGCCTAAACCACGTGTCTGTTTAGACAAATCATTCAACCTGTTCAAGCTGATTATATGATAATTCACCTAACAGTTCAGCAAACTGTTTAACATATCTGTGTGAAGTAACTTCTTGAGGTAGTCTGTTTAAAATGGAAGAATCAATATCATCGTATACCGGTTCGACCGATGGGTTGTTATGAATCACATCGATTAGATACTTTTGTACATAAGATCCGTTTAATGATAGCTGTTGCAGGTATCGGTTAATAGCATGTGATACACCGTTCAACACATAAAACTCATCAGTTGTTAGTAATACCTTTTCATCGTGTTGTGAAAAATCTTTTAGTCTGATATATTGTTTTCCATAGATTTTCAAGTTGTCAACTTCAATGTCTGAATCTTTTATTCTAATTCTGGTTTTCTTACCGCTAACTTTTTCTAATAAGTGTTTCTCAAAATCATTAACGTTATTAATAAAATGCATCCATGTATCCATAGTAAACAAAACATGTTTTCCATAGTGATTGATTAGAACACCTGGTAAATAACCAAGCGCTTCAAAAACTCCGACTATAATATTCTTTGCCATGCACTTCGTAAGAGGATAAAATATGCTAAGATATATCCCTGATAAAACATCTAATGTTTCATTATCACCTCTTCTTGAAACTTTAATAGGGGTTTCTTTAAACGAACTGAAGAATTGTTCAACGCTTTCGTTTATTTCATCATGAACGTCATCATCATTTGATGTAGATGAATATAATACAGTTCCGGATTTTTCTACATCGGGTTTTAATTCCTCTATTCCCTTTTCATCGATTGAATGGCTCACCGCTGCTGCTGCTGCAATATCCAGATGTGAATCCATTTTATAATATCTAGCAATGTTGTACCTCTGAAATCAGAAAACAAAGTGTGAACTAGCGACGTTCATTCGCTGCTTTTATACTCTATCCACGTGAGACGAAGGAGTAGGGAAACTTGTTGTTGAACATTCCTTTACTCCACCATCATTATTCTTACAAGACTCTTCTGACTACACCGGTTAGAGGTGTGTATGTAACTATCGTGTCATGTAATATTAAACAGTACGCAGATGTATTATCCGGGATATTATCTTCGGTTTCAAACTCTAATCTTATATCGACAGTAGATGACTTGACTGATTCGTTTTGTTTAGAACAATCTATAACGACAATCGGATACTTGTCTTTGAACATTTTCGGTGTTAATAAAGGTGCATCCGATCTATTGTAATAAGATGATTGAAACCGAGCATACATATCATATAGTTCGGCGTATCTATCGTTTTTAAACGAAATATTTAAATTATCATAAGGGAAAAATTGTGAGTTTAGATATAGTTTAATATTTATTAGTTTACAATGATCAAACGTTCCTGCATCCGCTGTTAATACATTTCTTTTACTTGTTTGTAACGCAAAAATTACGTATCTAGGTTTTTCAAGAGTGGTTGAAGTTTTTATGTTCCATGTTTGTCTTTGCGTTTTAGGTAGAATAGGATATTCATGCATCTCCCAATTCCTAAAAGGTAAAACAATATCGCGATCCGAATCTAATTGTTTTAGAAGTGTTAATCTACGCTCATCAGCAAGTCGCACATAAGGTACTCTCCATGTTATTTTATTTAAAATTAATTTCCATTCGAGCGAAGCATCCGTAGTTCCGGTAGGTGCTATAATAGCATCTGTATCGGTTGAAGATCGTAGGAGGAACAACTCTTGTTTAACGTTCATGATTATTCTTCGATAGTCCTCTGCAAACCCTAAAAGCGATCGTAGAGGTACACTAAAATCAAAGAAACCGTTACTGTTCGGTGTTATAGTCGCAGCGGCTGGTAACACCCACCCTGAAGTATAATGTTTATTCACCTCATTCATCGGTAATGAAATAACAGTTTTTAACGTAGACGTAACACCAACTCTTTTTGTAGAATCTACTGTAATACCGGAAATTTCATATCTTATTTCCTCGAATAAAAATGGCATCGGATTATTTATAAACGGTACTACAGACGGTGAGGAACCATCTTTTTTTGTAACTTGTCCTTCGATATATAAGTAGCTTTCGCATGGTAACGTGTAAGCATCCTGCTGTTGTATAGGAATACGTATCTCATCGTTATTCCCCAATCTCGATGAAGCGTAAGGGTTGTGCGAATGATACTCCTTCTCCCATATTGTTTCGTCGAAAATTGGACCACTCTTGATGTTTAGAATATCCATCGTCAATAATTTTATATCCAAGTTTTTTCAAGAAAAGAATGTTTTCACTTGTTAACTGTTTAACAGGTTTAAAACTACTAACGTTTTCTTCCGTTGAACACGATTTAAAAGATAATCCCATCTCACAGATTAGACTATTTTTGTTTTATATGCAATCTAACTGTAATGGTTTCACCTCTAAAATCTATTAATTCGTTATCTTGATCTAATATGATTAAATTGATATCCGAAATACGACTGACATTTAACGGCAAATACACTAGATTATGAGGTTTTTCAACAATCTTAAACCCAGGGGCAACCGTTGGATAAAATGAATGTATTATATGACCGTCTACACCATCTTTAAAAGCTCCGTGTACTATATTACAAGTTATGTTAATAACATTCACCTTAATTATGTTGACTGTATTAACTCCGATATGTTTTGTATTGGGTATTAACGGTTGAGGATTATTTGAAAATCCTAGTAAAGCTCCTATACTTGCTGGTTTAGAAAAATCTATGTAAAATTTGCTTGTTATCTCACTCTTCAATAGATTGTTATTGGCTTTCAAGTTTATATTTTGCTTGCCTAAATTGTTTTGTAACACGCTATTTATATCTTCTATCTCATAAGATCCTGTTTCCAGTTCAATAGTTTTATAACTTCTCAATCCAAAATCGGTGTTTTCACTGTAGTAAATCTTATTATTTACTCCTTCAATAATGTTTGGAATTGAATTATACGTTGTAAAGTCTAATAACGCTACATCCCATTCCTTATCTTCTTTGAAGAGTAATGGAGGAAAAAAGGAACTGCGAAGGTTAGACGTTGTACCGCTTATGGAAACTGTTAAAGACGACATCTTAAAGAAGACTGATGTTAGTCGTTAAAAAATCCAAACATAAATGTCCGCAAATTGTAGAATTGACATCTTGCATTCTGTTATAATTGTATAATACATCACGTGTTTGTCTGAAGTATTTTTTTAACTCTCTTGGAGGTGGTAATTTACCTAAACTATCAAAATAATATACGATGTCACCCTGTTTTTTATAACATATCCAATGTGTGCCTGATCCGTAAGAATCGTCTAAATTTACTATGCCTGTTTCATTTTTCCACATTTTTTTTGGAAGTTTATCTTTTGAAAATACTCCTCTAAAATGCGGTATGTTCAAACAATCCGCATAGTGATACAGATCATAGTTGCTTAACGGTTTGTTGGGTATAACGATTCTACCCGATTTGTTTAATACACATTTCGATATGGTTTTAGATAAAGCCCTCGACCTTTTTTTTTATGATTATTTACCTTTTTCCTTTTTGACCCACCCTTTTTTTTACGTCGATTTTTTAATCTTCTTTTACTTTTCAAACGTGATCCGTTTCGACGTTTCATTCCTCCTCCTATTACAGATTTTGCTTTCATTGCTGATGCTACCGCTAAAGATGCTGCTCGTTCGCCTATACTAGAATCACTTGACTTCACCCTTTGCCACGCTTTCTCAGCTAACACTCTATCAGCAATCGATCTATTCTTAGAATCGCTATATTTAGAATATGCTATATCATGAAGCTTACAAGCTTCGTCCAATTTATTAATTCCAGAGTCACCGCGTGCTAATCTCTTTTTTAGTTTTGTTCCAGGACCGCAATATCTATAACCTCCCGGTAAATGAAGTTCAAATGGTAATACGTCAATAGCTCTGTTCAACGCTGTACCTACCGGTATGTGTTTGATGACGTTTTTTAAAACCGATAAAGCAGACGATGTTAATCCACCTCCTACTTTATCAAAATCTTGATTCGTACTAACTGCTTTATATTTCTTCCTCATAATTTATTCTCTATTCTTTATATACTGAAACTGTTTAAATAGTGAGAGGTTTAAATATATCAAGCGGTTTAAATACATCATCCCAATTTATAAAGTTAGTTTCAACCTCACTTGTTCTACCTTGTGGATACGTCTTCATTACTTTGTGTATATAGTGAAAAACTTTCGCAGCAAATAATTTATATACCTCTTTATGCTTGTCCGATACATGTAAACACATATTGTGAACATTTTTTAAAGTAGCAGCATGGTATGGATGGGTTCCACTAGACATATTTATTATTTTACGCTTATTCGCATTGTAAGCGTCTAATCCGGATATAGTCATTGTATACTGCTTCATTGATAGCACATTAACAGCGTCGTTATCAGAAACAGGGTTCCCTATATTAGATAACCTTTTATTTGAAAACAACCATTTTTCACTATCCTTATTCGGAGTGTTTTCTGTTACATAACGTTTTGTTGCAACATCTTCATCTAATATCGGAAGACTGACATTTCGAAGAATTTTATTTTGCATATCATAGTTACCCTCTGGTGTAAGTTTGAAACCCTGTCCGGGTGCCCCTCTCATAGACTCTCTCATTAGAGAGTTTTCATGACGTCCGAACTTGTCAACGCTCATAATTAAAATGAGCATTTAAACTATAACGTTTCTTCTTTTTAATTCATTAACTAAAGCAATCATTTCATTATCCACCCCTGTGTGACCGGCATTTTTAACATCGTGTAGTAATCTCATTCTATCTACTAAATCGTTAATATCGTTGTAATAAAGCACGTCCGACTGGTTTGCAGTTTTAAGATTTATTTCAGATACGCTTTTCTTTTTTCTAGGTGGAAATAAACGTAAAATTATATGTTTGTATTTTTTTGACGTATTTCGATAAATAGGTTTGTTTTGGGAATAATTTATTCTATGAACGTTTGTTTCCATACATATATTTTTAAAGTTAGATAAATCATTTTTTGAAAACTGTTTAGGATTGGTATTAAATACCAACTCAAACAGACCGGGTGTACCTTTGAAAACCTTGTTGTTTATAATAATGTTATCAGAATCATCAAATATAAGTTCGGAGCTGCCGATCTTTAAGGCGTTATTTTCAATTCGAGCACCGAAAACATGACTATTTTTTCTCTTTTTAACTTTATAACCATCATATTCTAATTTCGACAGATATTTTCGAGTAAGTAGACCTTTAGCAGGAATATTAAGAGGTGTTTTAATAGGTATCATTCCATTATTTTCATTTTGCTCAACGTTCTCCTCAGTTGTATTAATTGTTGATGATTTTTCTTTCAGATTAAGTTTATCCTCGTTCGATGTATCAATTACAGGGTTGAAAGTGTTTTGTAAAAACTCAACTTTTTTATTTATGTCTACCGTTAATGCTTTTTTCTTTTTTCGGACCGAATCGCTTAGAGTTTTCAATTTATTTATTAACTGTTCTTTTTCCATCATGTTATTACACCGATGTTAACTGTAGCAATGATGTTCATGCAATAACATTATTTTAATCATTTATCATTTTAATAAAATGAAATTATCAAACCCAATTCTATAACGTCCGTTATTTAACTCACGTTCTTTATCAACAACAACAAATCCGTACTTTTCACTCCAAGCTTTACTACATATTTCTTTAAACATCTCAAACGTCATATCAGTGTTAACTGAGTCGTTATATATATGCTTCAAATTTGTTTCATCCTGTTTAAATATAACCAACAAGTTTGCGTTATCCCTTATCAATTGTTTTGGAATTTTACTATATGTTTGACCTATATATATCGAATCAACATTGTTATGTCTCCCCATTGCAAAATAAGCTCGAATATTATCCTGGTTTTCGCAAGATACATCATCAAATATAAAAATCGAATACGGTTTAGCATCATTGGGGTGAATAACATCTTCGTTGTCTTTAAATTTAAAGTACCCCACACCCGATACTTGAGACAGCACTTTTTCCAACAAACGGTATTTAGACTGATTTAACGATTTTGAAAATACGTACACATTGTTAAATTTTAACCCATTATCATCGGTTAGCAGATTAAAAACAACGTTAGTCTTACCACAGTTAGAAGGACCGCTTATTAAACATCTAACAGAGTCGGGTAATAAACTCCCATGTTTACCAATTCCGTCGGATGCGTTGTCA
>JAGFPH010000414.1:568895-583035 GCA_018207615.1 Philaenus spumarius | reverse complement strand
AGAGGTTAATTAATAAGGACGTAAGTTTAGTTTTAAACGAACAAATACATTTAAGCAAACCGCCACTTCTACAACCATTGTTATTGACCAGATCGATTCCTCCCCCATCCCTAACCTAACGGTATTTTGGCCTACCTGTACCCAACTGCTGTGTGTTGGATTTTTCTTGTTCCTTTAGTCTTTAAGTTGCCTTCGATAATGCCGTAGCTGGCGAAACCTAGGTCGGCACGGCTCAATAAAGATTTGTGAAACAATACAAAAAGTTTTCATTTATTTATTTATAATGGAATTTCACCAAGAACCAACGGTTGTTAGTATAAATAGTTTAATTTTTTGTCACTTTGATAGCAGTAACCGAAGATCTGATATTAATAAACGATTTATTTTTTTTTCTGCCAGGATACGATTAATCGGGACTTTTTGTAAATGATAAAATTAACCAATTGATAACTATCCATGATTACAATAAACTGTGACTACTGTATCTGCAAAAGCTTTAAGTATAAACTGTGCTATATTTGTGTGAAGTAAAAAATTAACAAATCGTTCTATTATTAAAATATTTGTGTGAAGGTGATCTGCTAGAGAACTACTGTTGGGATGATGATCTGATCAACGCAGCTAGAATAGCTTTCAGTGCGACCATCTTGTTAACATTCCCCATCGAATGTCTGGTCACTAGGTCTGTCCTGGATCATGTGTTTGACCTAAACAATTCCACACATCACTATGTATCTACCATTGCCGTTATAGGAGTTACTTATCTTATTTCTGTTTCTACTGATTGTCTTGCACTTGTTCTGGAACTTAACGTGAGTACATTTATTTATTCATTCTTTATTGGGGTCTGAGGATATTTGTTTCGCTCCTCTCACTGCTTAAGATTGTTACTACCCTACTAACTTAATCCTAATCAAGGTTTAGGCTTCTTATAAAGCCTAAAGTGATTCTAGGGGATGTGTCCTTTTGAATATAATATTGAGATAAAGTAGAATCTTATTGGTTTATTTGTGCATTTGACAGAAGAGACATGTGTCCACTGTTACCTTGCCCATGTTTTTGATATGGTAGTTAACAAGTCGCTGTTAACAAGACCTAGGCTATTATATGTCTAAGGTCTTTCTATTGAGTTCTAGTAATTGCTTAGCCTTATTCTAGAGAAGGCTACAAATTTCTTTGCATGTCATAGACAAGCTAGATGTAGTTGTTTTAATGTTTTTTAGTTTCCAGGCCCACATGATTTTGGTGAGGGATGTCCTGGGTACTCCAGAAAAGACTCTTGACCAACAAAGTCCGCTTCTACACCTTCCTTGGCAACTAATCCGTTTTTTTTTTCAAGGATCCATATAATATTATGTTCTGTTATATTATGTTTTGCCAACTGATTAATTACTTGCAGACTAGTCTTGACTCAAAAGTATTTGAGCTTAACCCTTAAAATGTGCCGGTTTGGGAAAGTGTTTTTGATGTTCTTATCAAAATTGATCGTCTTTTTCATTTCTTCCGATACTGTTGTGGCTATTTGAATTGTTTCATGTTCTCCCAGTTTTTTTAACTTTCTAGCTATTGTTCTTGGTATTATGTTGCCTGTATGCCACTCCCAGAGAGCAGTACCATACACACACCTCTTCACTGGCAGGTATAGGGATGCAGATCTAGCACTTCTTCCTTCACAAATGCCCATTGCTCCTGTGATTCCTAGGCAAGGCTGCCTTTGGATCTTCTGTAATTTTTTAACTGTGGTCTTTTATTCTGTCTTTGGCCACCATACTTCAGAACAATAGGTGACCGTGGGTTTCATTGTAGTCAGAAATGTCGAGCCGTAGAGTTGTCTGCTTACCCACATAGTCATGCTAGCTCTTTTGATAACCTTATCAATCTAAGAGTTTCAGGTGTGTATACTATAGCTGTACACAAAATGGCTCCATTAGCAAGGTCAACAATTTTTTATTTTTGGAATTAGAAAGTTCTGAAAGCGATAGACAAATAAAAAATTTTTTAATGGCGATTACGTTAAAAAATAGTGCTAGTTCATTGTCATTGAATAAAAAATGTTTTTTCTCGTTAATTATTGAATATTCCTCATACTATTTCATCATAACATTATAAATATAATACACAGCTTACTGATTTTATACATTTGAATTGAATTTGAAAACCTGCTTCTCTAAACAGCCAACTTGCCTTGGCCAAGGTTTTTCTAAGAATTTTTTTAGTTGATCGTAGAGTTTCTTCTTTCTTTTATATCAATTTTTTTTTTTAAATTCTTAAATTTGGGTGAACATAATTTTTATAATATGATTATTTACATGTTATACACAATGCTATTTATAAAATTATTAATTGGCTTTATGAATGGATAAAGCCAATCTCAGTATTAATAGTAAAATATAAAAACAAATAATTGTAAGTTTTGTTTCAGGGTGTGTTCACCGCAGTTCCTCTTGCATTTGTTCTACCAGCTGTAAGTTATATAAAACTAGAAGAAGGTTGGATATTTTCCAAGCAAAAGTTGCCCGCTCTTGGACTAGCTTTCTTTGGTCTGATTGTTGCTTTTCTTGGAGCAGCGCAAATAGTCGCAAACATTGATCTAGTAGACAACTGCAGTCATGGAAGTATAATGGCATATTGCATTAAACACGTCCCTGCATCAAAAAATCTCACCCGTAGTCATTGAATATTATAGGTTGTTATAATTGTAAGTCTTTCATTAATTTTAATTTAATTTTTCTATTGTTTTTATATGTTTGAGCTTGGATTTCTCTTGGTTGTAATCCAAATGTAGCAAAGTCTATACCGGTACCTTAAATAATTTTATAAATCATAATTGGTTGCACATGATTAGAATTTAAAAAAATATTGATTTTGATTAAGACGGTTTTAATTTTTATGTTATAAGTTGGTATATAGGTACCGGTAGTTTTTTCAGTAAACCTAAAGTGGTCATTCTATTGAATCCGTGGTGAAACGTTCGATCATTGTCAGTTGACGTAAAGCAATTGATTCATATTGTTTGGATTATGAAAAATTCTACTGTCAACATCAACCTGGTGTGGTCTCCGGTGAGTTCAAGTATTCGACTGATATTTATAACAGCCAAAGCATCTCAGACATTTAGGCAAGATGGATGTCTTTGAAGAGAAAGTAAATAGCTGGATAAAGTTATGTTATTTTTTAACTGTTCTAATTACAGTATCAATGTAGTCTTAAACAATTATATAGGCTTTAGGCCCAAACAATTATAGGGTATAGGCCTAAACAATTATATACTGTAGGCCTAGGCTTAAACAATTATAATCGATAGACCTAATAATAATAATTATTTAATAAACAATGTTAATGTTTAATGGTCAGGATAATGTTCCAGTTCCACAAATAATTTATAGAATTCTTTATTTAAAAAGTATCCTATAAAAGTAGAACCCACCAATGCTGGTTTCAATCGTTACTTGAATAAAATATGTAACAAAAAGTAAGCTTTTTTACCTAACATTATCTATGTAAATAAAAATGTAAATGTGAGTTTGTTCAAAATCGATAACCTCCGAAAGTTCTTCACCAATTGATTTGAAATTTTGACACAAACTTTCATTTGAATACAAACGTGTAAAAATATACTTTATGAAAAACAGCAGCATCCATTAAAGATAAAAACAAACAAAAATATACTAAATATTTTACGGCACTGGGAAACGCCATACTAAATAATAAACAAATATTTTTATTGTTGATACAGTAATCAGCTGTTTGCTTTAATGTTTCCATTAACAGCTGATTTAAAACTTTGAAGCAATTATTTAATTTTTAAGTTAGGTTTTGATTAAAGTATAGACCTGAGTCTTGCTGGTTCTTTTAACCTTTATTATAACTGCTGTTATAAAATATCCGAAATAATTTAATTTGGACATTTAACATCTTAGCTTTAGGGTTATTACAAATCCTACACCTTCATTGTAAAAAAAAATAACATAATTAATTATGTGTATAGAAGGTTGCAACGGGCTTGGTGTGCAGAGCACACAGGGGTCTCCCCTAGTCTTGAATAAACGACATGCACTGCTGATATTAACACTGATAATGATAAACATAATTATGTTTTGTTTCATTTATGACTACGTGGTGTACTCAACAAATATGACGGATACAATAGAACGATTGCTTAAAGGAACTTACAATTCTAGATGAATACATTCTATTTTTACTTAAACATTAAAAAAAATAGTGAAATACATTTCTAAAAAATATGTTTAAGTTTCAAATGTTCATAAAAAAAGGAAAATAGTTTCAATAGTTGCAAGGAAAAAAGAAGTCCACTTTATCTTTCACCAAGAAAAATTATTACAATAAATGAAAAATATTGTTTCTACGTTGTGAAAGAAATTCTGTACAACAATCAAGTTGTTAATTTGATTGTTATCATTTATTTACTTTTATTTATTTCAAGTCTCAGTTTTAAATTATTCATTTATTTTATACTTCTTTTAAGTTTTACATGTATTATTTTTTCAAATTATTTATACATTGTTTTGTATGACTTAGAGTTCATGTTACTTAACTTTTTGTTTCTTCTTTTGAAAATACGTCTTCACTTCTTATTGCTCTTTTTTCTTTCAAAAGTATTCTACTTTTATTTTTCAGTTTTTTAGTGTTTATTCTTTACTTCTGCAACTCTTCTCACAAACCAGTCCCTATTCTTCCACTCTCTAACCCCCAAAATGTTTTTAACCCATGTGACTTGTACCTTTTTGATCTCCCGATTAATTTATTGAATTTCAAAACATTGAAAGCCTCCACTATATTAAATATGTATTAATTAAAATAAATCACACTTACAGAACTGAATTAAAAAAAAACTACATAATATTTGTTTATTGTTTTTAAAACTGACATCAATAGTTTTAAATCTATTATAAATCTTTATTTTTTACCTTTTAAAAAGGATTAAATTCAACATTGAAAGATTATTCACCTAAAGAAGTATAAATACAACGATTTCAATTATGTGTAATTTATCTTTGGATTTTGTGCCAAAGAATAAATAGTGTTTTTTAAATGACAATAAAACAATCAACTGTCTAAATGTACATTATTGCTTTAATTGTATTGTTGATAAACAACAATGACTATACCAACTTAGTGTTTATTGTATTGCAACATGTATTTTGTATGCATTGCACAATTGCTTGCATTTATATGTTTAATTAAATTAGTATTAACAAAATATTGCTAAGAAGTAGTTCAATGTAGTGCATTATTTTTGTATAGTCAAAAATATAGTATTTATTATATAAATTATATGTAATAACCCCATACACATGTAGTTAAGGTTGTTTTATTTCTAAAGATCTCTGTATGTGATAACATAGTATGTAAAATATAGGTAAAACTAGTACTTAACATATTTTTAATTTTAACTATTTTAAGTGTTTTTACAACTTGTATTCTTCCATCAGTAACATAACAATGTGATTTCACACATTTTATCTGCTTTTTTTAAGGTTGGAAAATTTAAGTTTGATAGAAACTGTTTATTTTGTACATACTAAGTTTGTTTGAAAAGTATCAGACCTTAGGCTAAGGCAAAAGTAGCTTGCTTAGTGATTTCCAGTCCTTTTCTCTTTAGTGGAGCCTATGAAACTTTACACACTTAACCCAGAGATCTTTTCATAGCTGTAAAAAAATTATAGTCTTCTTTCGGTTTGCTATGAGATTGCAGTTGCATTCATCATTGTATCCTCTCGTGTACTAATCGTTAGCCCTACAGCTTGGAAAACAACTAGAAATCGCAATGAGCCATGGCTGGAAAGTATGAAACCTGGCACCGAGAAATTATGAATTAAATGCAAAGAATATTATAATGTAAAATTCACTTGTGTTTACCACAGGTTTGGTCTCTGAATCACAAAGAAACGCACATGCACCCAATAGTCACCAACTGTTACATGGTCTTAAGAAAGTTAGGATTATCCTTGGTATACTCCATCATATTTTGTGCAACATCAAAATAGTTCTCTTTTAGTTGAAGTGAAAGCAGCTTTGGTATAAATTTTGCGACCACTCGGTGTGTCTTCTAATAGTCCATTAAAATTGTGTGTACATACCATCACTAATCCCAATTTCTCCGAGAGTCGATCTTCAATTTTATTTATTTTCAATATTTTAAAACTGATATTGATTATTCTAAGTACACCACAACCTGTCATACCTGGCCCTACGATAGCTGAACCCATTGCTATCCGGCAGATGTTTATTAATAAAAAAGAGAAATTGCAATAATAATAAATAAATGGCCATTCGATATTTTTAGGCAATGTACTTGACTGTACAGTGTAATCATGTCTAAATGAACTTCTCCCTTTTATCAGACTGTCTGTGCTATTTCAGTTCAGCTATGACCTACTGTATGTGTATGCATCTAATAGTGGGTACATCTATAAAATTAATAACAAACATTTTATAAAAGATTTAAGTGTGGGAAATATACCTTACTAACAGAAACACAGCTGCAATACACATCTTAAGCTTATGTTATCGCTTAGTCGGTCTATTGTGGTTTGTTTAATATCCAGATATTTTGTTATCCGAATCACTCGGTGCCACAAGCCGGTCATGAAAGGTTGTACTGTAATATTGTTTTATAGAAGTTTTAAGTAATGTTCTGTGCCAAATGTAACTAAACACTTCGGGGTTCAACCATATTATTTTTCTGAAGTTTTATAAAATATGAACTCTAAACAAAATGACAATCTTGTAAATTTAAAATGCAAATAGTTAAAGTATATTATTATTCTAAGTACTGTGTAGTTATTAGTTTAATGAATCGTTATAAAAGTCCATATGAATAGATTATGAAACTAGTTTCAATATAAAGAATTGTAGACTTGTATGTATTTAGGAAAGTATTTCAACAATCATTTACTACTCTATTTATACCAAAATTTTACTTTTGTACTATTATAATTATTGAATGTAAGAAAATAATTCAAAAAAAAAATTGGCAAAAGGTGTTTGAAATATGTTTTTTTCAAGATTTAAGACATTAGTCCTATATTTGATTTTGGATAAAGTAAGATCGGTACTATTACACGATATTTTTATACTGTACTTTTAGGCCTACATATTCAATGAATTCAAATGTTCATAAAATGATAGTGCCTATTTTTATTCTACTTTCAAACTAATTTGTAAACTTTAATAGATATGTTCATAACAAGTTTTTTAATTTGCTTCTTTAGAACAATCACCCGAATGCTGAGTAACACTTTTTCATCTAATCCCATATACAAAGTTTTCAAAATTCATTGGACCTTTTCTGTGTATTTTGAGAGTTTTAAGTTAGGGCCTTTGAAGCACCTAATAATTCAAATGTGTAAATACAAATAAAAAATAATTACAGTTTTTAAGCTTTGTCTTTTTTCTGATGGCAAACCGATTTTCATTAAATATATTGTCATAAACATATAGGCCTACTCGTCAACAAAGTAGCCTAGTGAATAAATTAGAAGGGGCGGAAATATAAACAAATATAAAAGTTGAACTGTTGACAGTTTAATCACGAAGTTCTCATCATTCAAACAATAATCAGCTGTTCACGCCTTTATGTAATGAGACCAATGTACAACTCCTTTAATTACTTAAACAATTTAGCATGTGGGATTAGGTAAATTAATTAATTCAATATGTCTTTATTCATATTTTTGTAACTGTATATTGGAATAACATAAACACTGTTTTGTTTTGACTATCATAAAATAAATTCTACAACCCAATAATTATTGACTATCATAATCTATTTATTAGCAATTGTATAATTTTTAAATTGTGGAATTTAACAAAAAAAATTTTAAATGTATTTTACCTTCATAACAGAATATTTTTAAAATGGATTTTATTAAAAATGTTATACCTATATATTTCCTGCCTTTTGAAGTTCATAAAAAGATTTTCAGATTTTTCTAAATTTTGTTTTTAAGTTCCATATTTATGCATATATATTGTATACCGTCGACATGAATATGTTTTTTTCAATAACAAATATTATAAAAGTATATTTTATTTGAAATATTTGAACATTTATCAAATTTGAAATATTCCAATATGCCTATTAATATTATTTATTCTGTATACATTTAATTTTTATAAACAAGTGAATCTATGTTCCTAGTAAAAAATTAACTTCTATTGATAATCTTTTCAAACTGTATAATTAGACTTCCAACTTATCTATAGTTACTGAAAACCCACACACACACATAAATTTACAAAATTTTATTGAGTCTTGCCGACCATGGTTTCACCAGTGATAGCATTGACAAGGCAGGCAGCTTAACACAGACTGAAAACTGTGTTAAGCTGCCTTGTCACTGCCACCACTAGTGAAACCATAATTGGCTAGACTCAATAAAATTACGACAGTTTTACTAAATATTGTGTGTGTGGTTTTTCCTTAAAATGGAGTTCTACCGAGTAACTTCGGCCATTAGTATAAATCGAATAATATCTGTATTTGTCTTATTGAGATTTAAAGTTCTGAGACATGCCTACTATTAATCTGTAGCCTAGTTTTTTTAAGTGACCAAGATGTAGCCGTAAAATATTTTAAAGGTTTAAGACATTCTGATTAAGAGCAGAGCTGGGTATTAATCTGCAATAATTGTTTGTACTTTTATCTTCAAATAATGGGAATAGTTTACTCTATTTAAAGTACCATATAAGTTAGGTTAGTTGTAATTGGAAGCCTACTTGCATAAAACTAACAAAATAATGAAAACAAGACAATTTTGTTGCTATCTGAAGGTATATATGTGATATACCTAACTGCGTAAACACCATGTAATAAATTTGTACGTATTTTAATGTTGAAGTTATTATACAAATTATAACTGCTAGGATCCATGAAATAAGTTTCAGTACAATTTTCTGCCAATCCTGATGTGAAAGTGTTACGTTAGGATTGGCAGAAAATTGTACTGAAACTTATTTTAATGTTATATTTATTAAAGAAAACAGTTTGTATAAACATATGTTTCCCAACTCAATAAAGTAAATTATATAGCTGGATTTATAAAAACGTATACATTAAATATCAACTTAAAATCTTAATATCCAAAGATCATATCATTATGATCTTTGGTTATCATTATTCTTAGAAAAAACCAAATATCCGACTGACGAATAATGAAGCGTATTCTGATATATGTTTATAGAAACATTGTTCATTATTTTGATGCCCAGGATCACTTCTATATGATAGGATACATGATTTTAAACATGCTGTATACTCTATTAGGTTATGTCTTTCATATTTCTGGGAAGATAAATAATTCTGAGACTTCGTAAGTGTATCGGTCAGTTTTCTGCAATCTCATTAACCCTCCAAGTGCTGAACGTCTACTTTTAGACGCACTAAACAATACCTTACTGATATCGATTTAAAACCACTAATTTTGCTTTTTGGCATGTTTCTTATATAGTATTGCTTAGAAAGTGTTCCACTATGCTTAGAACACTGTAACATGTTACTCTATGCATATATAACACAGCTAGATTGATATTTCAATCTTGCAGTAAAACTCAGCTGTCAATTTTAGTACTTCGTGTTTTGCCTTATGTTGAGTATCTCTGATTAGTGTTTATACTATTGTTTTGCAGTTATTAGTTCACAGTTTCTTTCTTTGTTTTATGTTTAGTTTATTTGTTAATAATAAAAAGTCGTTTTTATTTTAATTATGAGATAAATGGTTCTAGTGACATTCGTAGGTGTTTGTTTGACTGTGATTGTGAGCCTAGTTGTTGTGAGTCTGATATTGGGACTTTTGTGAGTTAAAATTAGGTACTAATGTTATACATTTTTGGTTTCATAATAACATTTTGCAAATTTTCAATATAACAGAATTTTGATTCTGCAGTTCTGTATAAATAAGTAAATTAAAAAAAAAATCTACAGGAAAAGATGTAGGATTTTTTACTGTCAAAGGGTAACTTTTAAAAAAAATCATGTTGAAGTACATCTTTTCCTGTACACATTGATATATAACATGATATATTTCATGCATAAAGTATAGGTAGAATAAATTATTGTTTGAATGCTTATGCATAGCCCTAAATAGGCTTAGCACTAAAGAAAATCTAATCAGCACTTGGAGGGTTAATGAATCTATTTTTGTTCTGAGATTTGATTTTGTCTCCTATCAGAACCCTTATAATCAATTAGGATATATTTGCATTATTATAATTAAACAAATTTAGTTATATGATTGTATCTAATTTTTTATTTGAATAGGATTACATTTTGTAAATGAAAAATAATAACCTAAATAACAATGTTATTTAAATTAAACCTCTAACTATGTTATTATGTTATTTATGGATACATAACATAATGTATGAATTAAATCTGTTGAAAGGTGTGCAACAATAATTCAACATGCTCAAGTGTATATATTAAATTCATCCTGACTGCACAGATTATTCATTTTAGTTGTATACATTCATACAAATGGTAAAGTAATCATGTCTCCTGCCAAGTAATCACAAGCTTTAATTATTATGGGTATTTGTAAACATTGTCTATATCTAACTCTAACCATATCATTTCTAGTGGACCAAAAAGAATGTTGCACATTTGTAAATAATTGACTTGATTATGTATAAGTAATATAATGGGTTGTAATTACAGCCATAATGCAATCCAAAAGACTAAAATCATATTTACACTGTATGTCTTGCCTAATTTCGTAAATAATTATACAAATTCAGTTAGTTAAAATTTATCTATGTTATTAAAGATAGGCCTAAAGTTCAAGATATTTATCAAAATAAGTATATGTATTAATAAAGTGTAATTTTTGAATTTATATATTTATGTAGCCACTATTATTGTTATAATTATTATATTATAAAATATATTACTAAATAAATATTTTGTATTGATGTAAGCAAAAATTATCTACTTTTAAACTTATTTAGACAAATCATACATTTGGTTTGTTACTGTAATTTGTTTCCTTGTCCTTGTTGGTTTATATAATATATTTGTGATGTGTTTAATTTATTTTGACGACGTCCCAAACTTTCGACTTGTGATCAAGTGACACTTTTAAACCAAGCTAAATTTAGCCCGTCTATTTTTTAATCCAGGACCTTCAGCTTTCCTTGGTACTGCTCTGCTGAGCTACCCTGATCACACCAGATAATGGTTGATGTTATCTCACTTGTACGGTTTACTGCATTCTTCGTGAACTAAGAGACTGATTACCTCGTATGAAACAACATTTAAATCAATGTTATCTATATTTGCAGCTTACAGTCATGTTATTTAATGTATTTTTTAAATTGTGATAATTTTTCAGCTATACTCGACCCCCAAAATAATGGTTAAATTAACTAAATTACAAGTGAAAAAATTAATATTAATTACTATTTGCAGAATAGTTACAAAATTTGTCTTGTTTTATTGTTACGGGTGGGATACTCTGGCCACCACATTGAGTCTGATTCCCATAAGAGAAATGCTACAGAATAAGTCATTTTTTCCGTTAATTCGTGCAATAAATTTTAAAATTTGGTTTAATTTTGAAGTACTGTCATATGCAAATGTTGATTGCTGAATACATTTTCAAAAACCGTTTTATTGTTTTCATAAACATAATATGATATAAATAGTAAACTTTATTAATTTTTTACTCAGTTGCAAAAAGAGTATTGTAAAAAACCTTAGCAATCAAAACTCACAGTCTATTTTTTTCTTAACAGATTTAGTTTTTTTATGAAATAACTCAAACATATGCTTAAAAGTGAAGGTATGGTTAGGTTATTTTAACATTGAAATTGGCAACCAACTTCGCCGTTTTGAATTTAGGAACCCAAGCCTTAAAATTTTCATTGATACAGAATGATAAATCTGCATTTATGTTTACCGTTAACTTCTTCTCTGCTACAGCCTTCTGTATCCGTAAGGTGCTGCCTCCCTTGTACGTATGTTAAATTTGAAACTAATATATACAAATTTTTCTTTAATCCGATAAGTGCTGCTATCTAAATCCAAATGATAAACTATTATTAGTTTTGTTTGGTATATCAGTATTCAATAATAATAATGAAAATCTTTGTTCAGTAAGGTGCTTAAATTAAATTTGAAACTATAAATAATTATTTTCCTCCAGTCTGGTAAGTTCTGCTACCTATCCAAATTATAAACAATAACTGATTTTAATCGTTGGTTTGGTATAGGCCTATTACTGTATTTCAGTCAATAACAATAATGTTAATAATTTGCAAATCTTTGTCCTGTTAGGTGCTGCTGTCTATCAATCTGCTATCTTTCAAAACTATTTACTAGTAAGATATGGGAAAGATTTAAAAATAAAGGTTTATTATTTTTTAAGTCCAGGAGAGTTAGTAAATAGAACAGACTCATTTCAATTTTATTTGTACACTTAATGAAAGCAAAACTTGCACTAAAATCGTTTTTATTTTCAAATACTTTGAGCCCAAGTGAGATGATTTTTAGGGTAAACAATTTTAAATTAATTTTTAAGTTTTGTTGGGAGGAAACATTTTTTTATAGAAATATAATAACATACTAAACTTTTTGTAGGTAGGTAACATATTAAAGTCAAGAATATACCGCCGATTTGGTACCACTTAAATGTTTATCAGTATTACCCTACCGTACACTATTGGTACTGTTTCAGAGCACTTGTAGAGTGTTTTTCAAAATGTTTGAGGGTTCGTATTATACATGCCCCAAATTAAACTACCTGTATTTTAGGCCAACTATGGGGAGGTTATAGTTTTTGATAAAACAAATATAGAAAAGAAGGTACGGTATTTAAAAAAAATATTTTGGACAGGAAATTTCAACTCCCCCAAAAATATACATAATTTCATGGAGAATAAGAGATGTGTTTGTAGTTTTTGAATACTGTAATACTGTTGTTTTTCGAGTTATTGAGCTTTTTATGAATTCCAAAATGTTTTTTGTAAATAACTGGCATAAAACATATTTAAATTCAATAGATATGTACTACCTCAAAAGTCTTATAATTAAAAGGATAATATTTACTGAAATTTTTTTATGTTTCCATTGAACTTCACCCTTTTAGAAAATCAAGTTGTAAGCATTTCTCGATTTTCGGGTAGCAAATATTTTTCAAAACGTTATACCTGTAAAACTATACAACAAAATAACATGAATATTGCACACATTTAAAGACAAAAGTCCATATTTTCATTTGCCTTTTTCTCCAAAAACATATATTTGTTAGATTCTGAAATATAAGCCAGAGAAAACAGGCATTTTCGCAATTTAGAAAATGGTAAGGGTTTAAGTAAAACTGTTACTCATTGTAAGGATTTTTTCAAAGTTGTACAACTCGGAGGCTATAAAAGGGAAAGTTATGAAATAATATTAGATAACTGTCTATATTTTAATGGGGCACTTTGACAAAAGCTTATATTTTATTAACTTTTTCCTCCAAAAAGATATCTTTGATAGATTCTGAGATATAAGCTAGAGAAAACAGAAGTTTTCAAACACATCTTAAAGATATAAAAGGTGCTTTAAATAAACGAATTAACTAATAAATACAACTAAACTTTTTTTAATCTTAAACACATTGTTCTTCAAATTACTGTTTTATAAGTCAAGAAATCACTGATCCTATAAGCAGACAAAAACAAATACAACTTGTTCACAAATTAAAGCAAAGGAATTTATTTATCATCAGAGATTTGTTTTTTGGCCTCTTCTATGCCCTCTAAAACTTGCTTATCAGTTGAATCCAAAGACAAAGCGGTTTCTAAGTCCGACAGAGCAGGTTTGGGCAAACGTAGTTTAAGCAATGCGTATCCTCTTCGTGAATGACACAGAAATCTGTCTCGAGCATTCTGAGCTACATGTGGTGTCATTAGTTCCAGAGCCTGTACAATTACATTAATAATAGTGTAGTGTATGGAATATTTATAGCAGGCTACAAGATTAAACTGTATCCTAGTACAGGGACATCGTCATGGGGGATGGGGGTGTCACCCAGCGAGTACATAATAAAATAGAGAAGACAAGTGAATATATCCCATGCATTAAAAGTGAGGCCATATTGGTCTGACATACAGCCTGTACAATTACATTAATAATAGT
>JAGFPH010000414.1:547963-568885 GCA_018207615.1 Philaenus spumarius | reverse complement strand
GGGTGTCACCCAGCGAGTACATAATAGAATAGAGAAGACAAGTGAATTTATCCCATGCATTAAAAGTGAGGCCAAATCCGCCATATTGGTCCGACATACAGCCTGAAATCTACGACTATCGGGCTCAGTTCACGGTAAAACTCCGCGACAAATACACCGTCATTATCAACAGTAATAGTTGAAGAATATTGTTGGAATTTTGTATGCTTATAGTATAGAGTCTGAGGATAACGATAGTAATAATTAAAAAATAATAATAATGTTATTAATTCTAGTAAAAATTTGTTATTACATACTAGAAGTTCTGTTTTTGAAAAACAAACATGAAAAAGTTACTCTGTGGGAAATTTTTTTATTTTTTGGTCAGAGAAATTTTATCAGCGGTAAAGTTGTAGATAAATAACCAACCAAATTTCGTTACTTATTTTACCATTTTTTTTATCGTGTTTGGTTTTCTCGAAATCCAGGTATAAGAACGCAGCAAAACTGCCTCTAACGTTCACTATCGCCACAGACCACTGCACTAGCTGTCTGGCTATGTGTTGTTGCTATGTAGGCCTACGTAATATATTACACTAATATGTTATTAAATATTTATAAATCAACGAATCCTTTTTAGCTGGGATTAGTAATAATATTGCATTGATTTAAATATTTAATTAAATTACATTGAAGAAAAAACTGTTTTAGTTACTTATTTCTATGTCTACCAACATGCTCGAAATTTCACTATAGATTATGGGTATTAAATAACTTAGTCCAATTACTTTTAAGACATTATTCAATATTTATTGACCCAAAAAAAATACAGTTTTATTTAGTTGTTGTCTCACCTTAGATTTATGCAGACTTTCATTACTAATCTTACAGTAGTGACAGATTCGTAAAGAAAAATACTTTTCAGCTATTATTTACGCTTGGACTAGGGCAGCGCCGCCATCTTGGACCTACTCATCCGTCCGGCAAGCTGGCCTCACTTTGCGCTCCGAGTAGCTTCTCTATTATATTATGTGCTCGCTGGTATCACCCCCAATAATTTGAGAATCTACTTCAAACTGTGAATATTGTGTAAAATATTTTATTTAGAGTTATTAAAATTTAATACTAATACCTTTTAAATGAAGAAATTTGGATTTTATCTATTCAATGTTATGTTCGAACAGAAAAGAAAATTATTATAGTCAAGTGTCAAAATTCGCAACAGGTAAGTGAAAAGTTGCGAAAATTAAAATATTTCTACACCAAATAAATACATTGTAATTTTTTAAATTAATGTTTATGAAAATTTTGTTTTAATTACTGTCATTGTGGGAGCACTGTCAGTGACAAAATGTATACAAAATGCTACTCACCACTCACCCCCTTCCATAGACTATTTTGTTCCCCAGCGTGTCCACATTCTGGTAAGTCGGGGAATAAAAAGATGTTCAGGGAAAGAGACAAAAAATCTTGAAAGTCAGGGAAATCTTCCCCTTTGGCAGACTTGTGGGTATCATACTACTCTAGTTTGCCATAAGCCAAGTTAGATAAATCTTCCCTAGTGATGGATTTGAGGGGAATTTTTGAATGCTCTGATCTACCGTAGCTCAGACTATTGTAGCATTTTTTCCAGATATTTTTCACAAGAAGTGCACAACATTTATACAATTTTTGTTGTGCTCTTAATTGTGTCCTTTTTTAAATTGATTTAGCTAATTCTTTTTGTATTTTCAGTTTTATAGGTTGCTAACTTAAACACATTATAATAGCTAATAAGAAATGTTTGTTTAATACACTTTGGCTGAACAATAAAGTGTTTCCGGAATTTAGTGGTTGGTTAGACTTGGTTGTTAGTGATGAGAATTCAGCTCACTGTAAAGTCTGTCTGAAATCTTTTAAACAAAGTAATATGGGAAAACAAGCAATTGTTTCTCATGCTGAGACCAACCCATGTAAATAGTATGAGAGCAAAGGCTTCCCAGATGGCAATTTCATTTTTTACTATTCTATCTCCATTAATGATGTGCAGTCAACATCTTCAACTTCAGCTATATATACAAAAGAATTATTAGTAGTGCCAGGAACCAAGTCAAACATCTTTAAAGAGTTTCAGTTTGAATGAAGATGACGTTACATCGGCCGAACCAATATGGGTTCTCCAGGTTGTCACTGGGAAAATGTCTCTAAATTCTTGTGATGAAACCTCTGCAGCCTTCAAAAATATGTTTCCAGATAGTAAAATCGCTCAAATCTTTTCTATGGCCAAGACTATAAATTATGGGTTTTATAAAAGTTGCCCTAAATTTTCAAGAAAAGTTGCAAAATAATGTAAAAATGTAAAACAGTGCTCTGACTATATTGTTAGTTTTGATGAATTTGTAAACAAATTTATTCAAAGAGGGAAAATGGCCTTGTGTGTAAGGTTTTGGGATGTAAACCTTCAGAGAGTTTCAACAATATATTGGAATAGTGTTTTTTAGGTATTGCAACTGCAGATCACTTGTTAGATGGGTTTATTCAAGGGCTCTCCTTTACCTTTAAGAAACATTTTACAAGTCTTAATGGATGAACCGAATGTTAACCTCAGTTTTATGAAAAACTCGAGAGCCATTTGGTTGATAACTTTTTTACATCTCTCTACGGTCTTTTCAAAGATAGTCCAGCAACAAGCAAAATAGGCCTACTCATTACAACCAGCACTTCTTTCCTTTTTAAATTCACAGCAGTAAGATGGATGGAAAATGGTCGCTGTGTAGATCAAACTATCAAAATATTTGATCATGTCAATAAATTTGTAAAAATACAAAAACCTGCAATACCTTAGAGAAACTATGAAAAATCCATTTTTTATGACAAAACTAAGTGTTTTCAGAAGCACTTGTCAGATCTTAAGCCGTTCCTGAGAAGGTTCCAAAGTCAGAAGCCTATGGTCCCATATCTCTTTATGGTTTTCTTTTTCATTCTCATCCTGCCTAGTTGGTTTATTCTCAAATTTGAAAGTTATTGTTAGAGCTGTATTTTAATATTTATTATTATAATTATTTGTTACAATTAAGGTAATTGTTCTATTAATTAATCTATTTTATCTTCTTCATATATTATTTTATTAAGTTCTCTAATGACCAATTTCTCTTACATTTAAAACTTTCGTAAATATAATTTTAATTCACACTATAAATATAAGTTAATTTATTGTCATTAACCTTCGAGCGTTCTCGTGCACGGCATTAATACCGTGGTTTTACAAATAACCAAGCTTCGTCGCTACGCGCAGGAATTTTGAACTGGGACCTACATGTATTCTCTAGTTATCTCTCAACTAACCAAAATGAGCTCGGAGCCATCGCCAGATGTTTGGTTTCCAGTCAATGTTCAGTTGCAAAGTTGACAACGTTGCTACTCATGAACGGTGGGGAAATCCCCTCAAAGCAATCAACGGTGTTTCATTTGTGACTGCATTGCTCCAGAACTATGTAAGTAGTTATTTTTGCTGTTTTATTTATTGTATTATGTTATTTTACTTTTGTATTATTTATTCTAAACTCTTTACCACAAATCAAGAATATAAATAATACCGATACTTATTTACTACGCTTATTTATGATTATTTACTACCAATTACTAACAATTTATTTGTGCGTTTTCACTGAAGTGTATATTTACTACCTACATTACACAATTTTATTGTGATAGGGTGAGGTACAACAGACCGGATGACATCCGTGAAATACTCTGGGAACTGGAAGAAGAGGACCTTGAAATTAAGGGAGTCGAGTTTGGCGACCTCGATGATGTGGATTACGAGTCCCAGCATATCAATGAAGATGACTACGATAATGTCCGTTTATTTTGACTACTTTAGATAATTACAATATACATATATTTTTTATCCTTCCTGTAAATATCTCTAACATCAAATTATGACTTATGTTTTAAACATACTGTACTTGTATATTTCGTTTAACTTTATATAATAAAAGTGATCAAGTACCTAAATTTATTTATTTATCAAGTTTTTGTTATTTTTTCATTAAAAATATCTTACTTGCCATTGTGTGTATATTCTTTAACCAGTCACAATGATTTTGTAGGGGTTAAAATGGTTTTTTGTAAATACATAAAATTAGGTAATGATTTTCTAAGAAACTTGATAAAGTTTATAACTTGTTAAAAGCAAATGTTTTGGTTTTCTGCGTTGAAAATTATTCAAATTATGTAATATCATTGTTAGTTGAATAAAAATATCAGTTATTAATTATTGGTGTCTAGTGATAGCTTTATTTTTTGTAATTCATTATAAAAGACAAAAAGATAGCAAAAAAGTCGATAGATTGTTGTAAGTTAGTAATAATATGTGTTTCAACCACAAGGGGCTCTAATGAGTTGACCGAATTTCCAAAATTTATTGCATATGTTTTAGGGTTTAAACCCTACATTTTTGACATTTGTCTGCTCATGAGGGCGTTGAATTTATTCTACTGAAAACTTCTACTCACTTTCACCTGTGTGTGAGAAATATATTAGTTGAATTTCTTTCCACCTCAGCCTCCACGGTAAAAAAATTCGTTGTTTGGTTTTATTAAAATTTTACATGAATATACCTTTAAGGCATTTAAAACGATAAGCGGAATCCTTTTTATTTCTTGAATCCTTTTTTGACGCAGTTGCAAGGGTGGTTAATTAAGGGAAACAAAATCATAAATAAATGGAAAAAAATTATCAATTGTATATTAGGTTATGTGATTATTGGTGCATTTTTATTCATATCTCTAGATCGAGTCTTAACGAATCTTGTAGTTTTTTGACATTGAGATTAGCAATTATATTGTTGATGTTGATATTGTAAGAGGACTATGTGAACCTTTTTAAAGAGGTTTATGAAAAGACACATTCATATTCAGAAAAATTGCGTTGTGATTGGAATGAACGGACGAAAAATAATTAGCGAATTGATTTGACAGATTTTGTACATTATTGGGTGGACACAATGAAATACAAACTAGAAAAGGGTGGACCTTAGTCTATCGTAGTTAGATATCTGTTAAAAATTAAATAAATATACTATATGTTTTGAGAACCATTTCATTAGTTAAAAACCTTTTTCATAAAAATATTCAATAAAAAGCAGATTTTACATATTTTAGCAAGTTCTTCTGTTAACAGGACTACTAGTTTAAAATGTTTTAAAAACAAACAAGAAAATATTTTTCTAAAAATACTAAAACGGTTGCTGAAAATTAATGCTTTTTTATTTTATGAAAAGGTATGTTTCTTAAAGTGAATTTAAAATGAAAATTTAATATATTTTAGTGTTGTGTAACTTTGTATGTTATTGAGATTGTTACTTCAAGTATTAGAGATAGAAATAATAAATTGATGCTCAAATGTAAGTCTAAAGAAAATAATGTAAGAACCCAATTAGCAAAACTTAAAGAAACAAAACAAGCTGTAATTTTACAAGCAGTAAAAGTACATCTTGGCTGATATCAATGTGCTCTGATTAAGTTTTACAGAATTCCAATAAGACTGTACAGTTGAGGGCTTTTTTAGAATTTCTGGACACCATTAAGTCAGGCACATTCAGAACTAAGGCTGTCTCTCGATCTCCGCAGATCCAAAAACGGACAATCCTTAAACATCATCCAGTTCCCTCCACATACACAGATTGTGAACTCGAACTCAGATCTACATCTGAATTCGTTTTCAGAATAGAGCGCAGTTCGGATATGACTTCGTTTCCTTCACCTTACCAAATGACGGAACGTAGTACCTACGCATCTTCCCCACGCTACGTTCTTAACCTTACTACAACACAAATATATTTATAAAAAATATATAGAAAGAAATCTCTCGTTGAGAAAGTTAACACAAATTTTAAATTATATTAATTCAAATATTCGATAATAAAATAATAAAACATGGAATATTACAAATAAAAAATCAAGATTATTTATTATCCAAAAATATTAGTGATTAGGCTAGAATAACAATTGGTAAAGCAACGAAAGTCTTAATCTCGGGTAAGGTTAGAGCCGTCTTTTCCCAAAGAAAGTATAAAAATAACACAACGAAATTGTTCAAACAAGAGAAATTAAATGTACGTAAATATAAAAGATGATAGATGATATGAAGATGAACACAAGATATATAAATACACACAAGTTTATAATCCAACACAAAAATAACTGTTCACTTATAAAATGTTATTGGATACTCATAAAAAAGAAATTGTCTAGAATAATAAGTAATCGTTCTGATTAACTTCAAAGTTAAGTTCAAATGAAAAATATTCTAAATGAGGTTATAAAATATGGAATGATCTCACCAAATTTAAGATCTTCTGATTTATATGGGATCTTTGAATTCAAATATTTATATTTTTAACACTTATTCTTAATTAAATCTCTTCTTATGATCCTTTAAGTCTGGCCTCTTTTTTATAAGCAAATATTCACCGTTTTAAATGTAATGTTCCTTTCAAAACGATTTTCACCAGAATAATAAATTTTTTTTTAGGCTTCCTTTGTTGAAGAGAAAATTTCTTTTTCTTCACTATTTCTTTTTCTTTTTAAATGGTAATGAATAAGTGAGCATGTAAAAAAAAGGAAATGTAATGACTTTTAAATTATAATTTTGATATGTTTCTTAGAATTTTAATGAAAATATGATAGTTAATATTGAAGGTATAATTACTTGGATAAAATAGAGAAAATACCAAATAACTCCTTATTATCTTTGTCAGTCTATAATTTAGCTTTTATACTCTTTGTCTATTGCCGAAAATAATAATTATTTGTTACTTATAAAATACAGCTGATTGTATAAATTAATATTAGATAAATTCGTGATGATGATTCGTTCATGCCGTGACGATCGCAATGAGTTTGTATTTCATAAATGTTACTTAGGCCTATCTTTAAACTTTGAATTTCATTTATTTTATAACTCCACCGGATCGATGGATTATTTTAGTTATATATTGAAAAGCAGTGAAATTGTTTTTGATTTAATTAAATAGTGACGGTCGTCGATTTGTTTAGCTGTTTGCGTTCGTATTCCAGCCTATTACCGTTAAATGTCGCGGGCATTAATTCCCGTTCGCAACTATAAAATAAAAGTTCATAATCTTTGTTTTTCCTTGGATTAATTTATTTACTATGTTTTTTTTTGTTTATCAATATTTTGAATTGTTACAACCTGAGCAGGGTACAGACACCTGTTCAGTTATCGGATGATCAACATTCTCTTCCCTGCAGAGAGAGCGAGCAGGAAAGAAAAGTGCCTAACTTTCATGTTCATAAATCTAATGAAAATGTTACATTGTTTTGTTAATATTTGTCCTGTATCCATGGTAATATAAAATATATATATATATTATTCTTGTCTTCAACAATGACAGAATGGGTTTTATTTTTACAAACTTGTATTCTAGTCTTGATTTTTTTTTAAACTAATAGTTGAGTTAAAATATAAATATAATCGAGCTTGGCTCTTAAGAAAAAAATATTTCTTAAAATAAAAACAGAAATCGATTCTCACAAAAATATGTTTATTCGTTAAAAGCGCTTCAACAACAAAATCAACCTCAGTAACATTTGAGACTAATAATTATCGTAGTTATAATATAGTTGTAGATCAAATTTCACTGAGGATGACGCCTTTGCTATTTAAAGGCGATTGACAAATTATGTATTTTTGTTAGATTTATGTTTGTATTCTTAGATACAGTTAAAACAGACAAAAAACTCATATGGAGGAGAAAATGTGTACATATGTACAAATTTCAAATTTAACATTGTATGTAGCCAACTGATTAGTAAATTTATAAATAAATAAATTACCTTTTTTTCGGTACGTCAACTAATTCTTTTGTTGATTTACAGATTACTGCAGTTTCGGGCTTCGTGAGTCCATCTTCAGATAATATAAAGTATTTTAGTTTTTATTATTAAAATCGTTTCATATGGAGCTTGTCAATAAAACATATACACAGTACATACATAACAACACATAACACTTTTACACACATTTACGTTTACACGATCACAAAATTAAAATATTTTACATCGGTTGGTACGTACTTCCCAACGAACCGATCGCTACTGGCTACTTATTCTTATCTCGCTATCTAACTTTGATTAAACGGTTCTTATTGTTGCATTTTGATGACACTTGTCGAACTTATGATGCTGTTGATCGTTGACAAACTTATAAAAAGTCATAAGAACAAGTCCCCAAAATCAACGAATGAACAAAAAGTAAAGTATATATCATGTGAATTCGGCAATAAATTTAATTATATGTTAAAGAAATAAATGAGGAAAAATAACACAAATGTCACATTTAGAACTGGCAACAAACTCGAGTTTAAACTGAAACCCCTAACCAAGACTTAAGAGACAAAACAGAAAAAACCGGAATATACAAAATGACTTGCGATGATTGTCAAAATTTTTACATCGGCCCTTTCAAAAAACGTTTCAAGGAACATTTACCATCAACAAGGGGAAAACCCAAGAAATCGAAATATGCTGAACACCTCGTCGATAGTTGTCACAGTTACTCATACATCGACAGTAATATGGACATATTACACATATGTAATAAAGGACGATACATGAATGCCTTGGAGGAATTCGAAATTTACAAAGCGTTCAAACAACAACCTAATAATATACTAAACGAACAACTCTCATTCTCCTCCAATACTCTATTCGACAGCGTCATCAAAATGCAACAATAGGAACCGTTTAATCAAAGTTAGATAACGAGATAAGAATAAATAGCCAGTCGCGATCGGTTCGTAAGGGAGTACGTACCGACTGATGTAAAATATTTTTAATTTTGTGATCGTGTGAACGTAAAAGTGTGTAAAAGTGTTATGTTGTGTTATGTGTTGTTACGTATGTACTGTGTATGTTTTATTGACAAGCTCCATATGGAACGATTTTAATAATAAAAACTTAAATACTTTATATTATCTGAAGATGGACTCACGAAGCCCGAAACTGCAGTAATCTGTAAATCAACAAAAGGATGAATTAACGAACCGAAAAAAAAAAGATAATTTATTTATTTATTTGTACAAATCATTATTTCAAATAAAAAGTGATAAGTCACTATCGGCATTGATTCAACTTGTGCTAAACTTGTAGTAATGGTGAAAGGGGAAAAGTCAAAAAGTGCTTTTAGTTTTGTTTTATTATTCTCAGTGGACAATCGGCTTATTGAAAGTACTAGTTAACCGCCCGTGCTCCGCTATGGGAATAATTTCAGCAATAAAAGACATAATTAACATATACTGTTTATCTTTGTAATTTATTTAGGGGCTGCTTTATTTTTGTACATAAAATAAAACTGATAGTTGGCCTGTATAAATATTGATGTTTATCAAGCAGATATATTAGTTAAACCAAATGAAAGTTTCATATTAATACCAGTTTCATTCGATAAATATTGTACGAACTGCGCAATGCTAATAACCTAATAAGCTACTTATGATAGCAGATGTTAATTGTTCATGTATATTCATACATTCATTGTTTGTGATTTATCCTGTATTGAAAACTACAAAAATATCGAAAAAAGTATTATTTTATTTTTTATATAGTAAAAAATTATCAAATTTCTTAGTAATTTTTACATTATAACAAATTAATGCATAAATCTACCAGATTATTGGAAATATCTCTTAATTATATTATTGTATTTTAAGATCAAAATAGATTAAACAAATTACGCTTCATTTCAATTTTACAATAGTTTTTTGTGTACTATATTTTTTGTATAGACATTTTGGTCATTCCTTAGGTGCCCTTGATCCTTTGTATCCCATATGTAGAAACGTAAACCATTGAATGATCTTGCTCTACTGGCTGCAACGTAGAGCTGACCATGGTAAAAAACGGGTTTTGGTAGGTATACACCGATTTTAGCGATTGATTGTCCTTGGTCCTTATTTATTGTCATTGCAAATGCAAGGATTACGGGAAACTGAGTTCTTTCAAGTTTGAATGGCAATAAAGTTCCAGAAGTTGTTAGATGAATTCTTGGGATAAGAATCCTTTGCCCAATCAAAGTTCCCGTCAGAATTTCACAATCTATTGAGTTGTGGTACAGGTTTTTCACTTGCATTCTTGTTCCGTTAATTATTGCTTTAGAGGTGTTCAGATTTCTGATTAGCATTACTGTAGTATTTTTTTTCAAAGTCAGTTTGTGAGGTGGTAAACCACTTACAGTCAAACTGTTGAGAAATTCAGTTGGGAATGTAGTGTGAGCCGTGACATCATCTGTTACCACCTTGTCAACACTAAAGTAGTCTATTTCTTCACCAGGTAACTTTTAAAAAAATAAATCATTAATTAATAAACAGTCTTCATTCCTTGGTGCTAGTATAGCTCTCTCAGTAATGTCTGACGTTGCGATTAATTTATTAAGATCTTCATAAATATCTTCAACTAGCTGACCCGTACGGCGTTGCCCGTGGTTGTTAGTATTTTCAGTCTTTTTGACGTAATTGTATTCTTTTTAAGTGTTCGTTGAATACCCGTGCGTATCCTACTGTGGTCAAGAAAAAAAGGCTACGCTATTTAAGAAAGCACTGAAAATTATATTCCTGTAAACTCCTATCTAACATTAAAAAGCTTTAAATATATCGTTTTAATTTATAGTTTTTACTAATGTTGACTTTCACTTAATTTCATTGACAATGTTGCGAGCACCTACAGCCTAAAAGGAAGCTATGTACCAAATTTCATTCCAATTCGTTCTTATAGGGATTTTTAGTAACTTTGACCCCCCCCCCCCAAACCGCCCTAAAATTTCGAATTTCTTTTAACCCTTTCTTAGCGAGGGTTTAAATTAGCTGGGGGTCGTAGAAAAGATATTTGAATCACTTTGTAACATCCGCGTTAATTTAGGATGTAACAAACTGGTTCAAATAGAGTTTGTAATTTTAAATGTATAGGCCTAATTAGTATAAGATATTGTTTAGTATTTAAATATACAATTATATATCAAAATAAAGCTAAGAATGTAATATTTTAATGGCATTTAGTTTAATTGAGATTGTTTGTTTAGTTTTCAATATAATATGTTTAAACTCGTGTATGTTTATGGTTATGCGTGGTGTCAAATAATTTGTTTGTTATTATTATTATTATTATTGATAGCGAAAATATGTTTTGAAAAGTATTAAAAAATTCATAATTATGATATATTTTATATAAACAATATTTTAAGCAGCATATCTCTAAGTAGGCCTATATAGATATTTAATAACCAATGTTTGAGTTGAATTATAATTCTGTAAGCATTTTTATTTGTGTTTGTTTATAGTTTTTCAATCTAACCTTAAAAAGCTGTTGGTTTTGAAGAGTATTAAAGTGATTATAAATTTGCTAAGTAATGTTGCTATGGTAATACATGTAAACAAACATAAGCTTTTTATACGAACAGCTGTTTTTGTGAGCTATGGTTTTGAGTTCATACAATAAATGCTGTTCAGTTTCTTCCCAAATTTGAAACTTTTTCGGGAAACTTTTCAAACTTTTCTTTACGTATAAACCTTTTATGAACTACTACAAACATTTTAAGACCAAAAATAGCCAAATCGGTCCAGCCGTTCTCGAGTTTTAGCGAGACTAACGAACAGCAATTCATTTTTATATATATAGATTACTGAGCCAGAACTAATTAACTGGGTGGGTATTTTCATTATATTCTCTCCCAAATCAAATTCTATGCTTAGTTCACCATCACTGATTGTTCTGAGGAACTTTGAAAATTCTATTTCACTATTCAATACTCTCATGTTTTTAGACAAACTCAGTTGTTTAACGCACCCCCAGTGCTTGTAAGATTTAACGCATTGTTCAATTATCGTGGCTGGACCAGCGTGTGGCACTACTGGTAGTGTTTGGCGAAAGTCTCCACACAATAAGCCAACTTTTCCACCAAACAATAGTTCCTTATTTTCTTTTCGCATAAGATCTCGAAGTAATCTACCAACAATATTTAAAACATATACAGGGCACACAGATATTTCATCTATAATTATTAATGAAGATTCTTTAATTATTTTAGCCTCAGGAGTGTTTGGTTTGATACCAGATTTTGAGTTCTCCAAGATGGGTATTGGCAGTTTAAAGATATTGTGAAGAGTGCGACCTCCACCTAGGAGGCTGGCTGCAATGCCACTGAATGCACATGAAACACACTGTATTTGTATTGATCGTAGTTTGCATAGTAAAGCTTTTTGCACAAATGTTTTTCCACATCCTGCATGTGCTGTTAAACAAAATACGTTTGTAGAAGAGGTTTTTTTTAGTATGGCTTCTAAAACAGTTTCAATAACAAATCTTTGCTCATCATTTGCTTTATTGCACATTTCATTAAAAAAACTGTCTTGTTCTTGAGCATCGAATGTGTTGCTTTTGATAGTACACTGAATAGGAATAGGTAAGCCGAGTTCTTTACATGACGTATTTTGGGTGATTAGAATATTCTCTATTTCCAATAGACATAAATTTATAGAACTTTGTATGTCATGGTGTAGTTTGAAATCTTCACACATGTAATCTTTATATTCATCCCAAAGTTCTGCAGCATTTGTTGGAATGTTTAGTCCACAAATAAATCCAAAGAGTTGACGTAACTGGAAAGGCATTTGTGTTTCCTTAGCTTCGTTGAGTGATTCATGCCATTCGTTATTGTTGGTTGCAATTCCTCTGGCATATGCAGCTTCTATAAAAGAGTTGTACCTTACGTTATTGAATGTGAGCAAGTCCTCAAAACATATAGCTCGGGTTGTTTTGGATTGACAGTGTATAACCTCGTAATTGTTTTTTGTGCTCCCTGCTTCCTCCGTTCCCAAGTTTTATTTCTCATGTCCCAAATATAGTTTTGAGGGATTTTAATGTACAGGAGATTTCGTGCATTTGTATCAGTTTTATTGAGATCAAAAAAGGGATTGTAATTTAGTTTTCTTTGGATCAGCAATAACACCATCTTCTTCTCCCTCTTTATAAATTACTGTCTGTTGGTCAGGTAAGTGTATATCTAGGCTAATCACTGAGTGAGTTTGAAAATGCATTTCGTATTCAAATATACGCCAAGCTGCTTCAGTTGAACCAACATAACGGCCGTTAGGGTAAGAATCAATCCCATCATAAACCAGAACACTGCTGTTTTATTTTGAGAATAAATAAATAATAATAATAATAAATAATAAACGCTCTTTAAAGCGTTGGACTGTTTTTTCCAGTTTTTAAACCCATTAGATATGAATGTTTCATCATAACAACCTGTGGGACCGAACAAACGACATGGGAAGCAAAAAGCTTTATCAGCAGCAATACTGTATTCTAACCAATTGTAATCTGTGTACCACATACTTCTAAAGTTTCTACCCTTTGTTTCTGGGTATTTATTAATAATAGGTTGAAACGGACTAATTTTTAAAAACTGTGATGCTGCTTGTCTGCCATGAATTGGATCTCTTGGTTCAAATTGAAGTTGAGAAGGACTATTAGACTGAATAGGCCTACATACGGGCAATACATTCTCGCTGGACACATTAGCACTAAAAGGTGTAGGTCTAACTATTTCAATTGTTGATTCTGTCACTGACGAAATTCTATGTGGTTCATCTACTGACTCTGACACTTCACGCAATTCACTATTTGGATCCGGCTGTGTGGATTCTGGATCAACAATATTTACGGCTGTGTGGGACTGTAATCCTTCTTGGGATTTCTGCCTTTTGCCGAAGAAATCGAGTAAAGTTTTTCCCGAAAATACTTCGTTGTTAACAAAAAGACACAAATTAAAAGTGCGTACACAACTGCTTTCAATTTAGCAAGAACTACGACAATCACTGCAAACACAGAGGACAAAACACATAACCAATGTGCCGTAACAGTAACAGTACTGGCGCGCAGAGAAGTTATATTTACGATGAGGCAATGCAAATGTCACTGGGTTCGGCTAAGATCGTGAACTGTCATCAGATGTCGGTGTGCGAAGGCGGAGCTACCCTCGCCAGTCGCCAATACAACGTAGCGCTGGGCATGTGTACCAACATAGCTGCGCTTCACACCATAATCCCCACTTACTTATGGCTGTGTCGCAATTGTGCAAATCCGTTTTAAAAGTATATAAGTGTTACTACGCTAAAAAAGTAAATAATTTAATTATAGTTTCCCCAGAAAGTCAGGGGGAAACCGCCCCCCCCCCCCTCTATAGCCGCCACTTTCTTAGTCCGGAGCTCAAGAGACACAACTTTCCTATAAATTTAGTACGTATCCTATGTCCGGAAACGCTTCTTTTAACAGCTTTACAACATTTGTTTTTTTTTAAACTAACTAGTTTAGACTAGAACGGCTTAACCGAATAAGATAAAATTTTATTAATCGATGTGAAGACCTAAATTTGAAACCCTCCTCCAAATTCATTTGAGAATGGTAACTATTTAATCATTTCAAAACAGAATAACATAAAAACTGTACATTTTTACTTTCCCACTATACTGTAGTAGGTACCTATAGAGAAAGTATAGTGATCGAAAAAAAAATCGATGTTGAGATTTTTGTGGAAATATATGTTTTCGGACCCCCTGAGTCCAAAAAAGTGTTTTCTACAAAATGTCTGTCTGTATGTCTGTATGTATACAAAGCTAGAGCGAAAACAATGTATTCGATCGATTTCAAACAAATTTGCACCAGACATGTGAAGTAGGCCTGTATAGATGCACGAAATACGGTTTTGAAATTTTTTGAAAAACAACACCCTTTTTGGCAAAAAAAACCCCCAAAAAAAGTTATTATTTTTTTATAAAAAAACTGCTCAAACGATTTTGGTAAAATTTGACTTATTTGTAGCCTTTAATATACCCTACCATATGCAAAAAAAGAGCATCTTTCTAAAAATTCTTGTTTAGCTAGTAATAATAATAATAATAACAATAATAATAACTGATTTTTTGCGGTTTTTGGCCATAAAGGGGGTTGTTTTTCAAAATTTTTCAAAACCTTTTTTCGTAGGTACATCTAGATATAGGCCTAATTGACGTGTTTGGTGCAAATTTGTTCGAAATCGATCGAATAGTTTTATCTCTAGCTAATAATAATAATATTTATTAGTTAATCTCCAAGTTTAAAATCACCTCTCCTACCCCTACTACAATTATAAAGTCACTGTGAATCTGTTTAATAATTTAAATATGTTTGTGAGAAAGTATGTGCCAGTTTCTGGTACCGTTTATTATAATAGTAATTGTTTATACTTTTGTTTGTATTTTAAATAAAATTTAAAGCTTATGGATGGTAAAAGAACCGATTTTGGACATATATGTCTATAAGAACATTTTTATTTATTTAAACCCAGAAATATCTCCGCACTATATTTTTATAGAAATACTGTATATTATACTTTTTATATAATTTATGGTATGAACATACATTCAAAAATCTTGATAACCAACTTTATTAGTAATTACAAAAAACAGCACGACACAAGTTAATAAACATTAGGTTAGCATATCAGTAGGCCTTTGCAAAGCAACCATTAAATTAATTGCACAACTCAAAATTTGAATCGTATAGAAAGGTACTAAAATTAGTGTTATTAGTGAGTCTACAAAATTAGGCAGGCATATAGGCTATTATTTTTTTTGAGTATCAGTTACGCGTTAGAAGTAAATATTAAAAAATCTAAACCTTGGAATTTGTAACATGGAGGAAGTAAAGTATCTGTATAGGCCAATAAAAAGAGTTAAAAACAAATGTATATTTAAAAGTTTGTCTACAATTTATGAGGTTTTATTAATAAATATAATAGTAGCAATGATTTATGAAGAAATGGCAGTTATTTTCAAAAATTTTCACAACAACAAAATTTTTGATTGCGGGGAAACTGCCGTCACGCTAGCGCTTGTGTGAGTACAAAACATGCGAGCGCTCAAAGGTTAAATGGAATTCTATTGCTAAAAATAAATTCTCATTTTTGTATCTGTTTCATGTCATGTGACTAGTTTTATGAAAATACTCTTATTTTTACATTACCTAAATGTTTCCTATAGTCAATTTGGAAATGTTATTTTTTAAATGTTATCAATGTACAGTATTAGTATTTTTTAATAAAAAATAATAAAAAAAAGGAAGAAAAACTAAGATGGAGAGTGAATTAGGCCAGCTATGGGGAAGGTGGAGGCTGGGATTCTTTTTCTTCTGTGTAAAATATAATACTTAAAAAATTAACATACTATGCATTATAGTGAGTCAGGGAAATTTTGGTAAGCAGGTCATGAAAAGTCAGGGAAAATTAAAACAGATTTTCTGTGGACACCTTTCACATTGGTGATGTGTATTGGTTGATTTGTTTATTGAAAAATGATGTGATTTTACAAAATTTGTAAGGGTATGCTCAAATTAATTTATGAAGGCTACTTAGGGAGGTCAATTTTCCAAAAATGTGCTCCCCCAGACAAGTTGAGAAGTGCGGTCAAAATTGTTGGGCAATTTTTGATCCCCCTCCCCAGTAATTTGTTGTAGGAATGTGTCTGGCTTAGCATAAAGTTATAAAGGAGTCTGAAAAAAATAATGATAGTATAATAATTTTTTGAAAAAAGGAAGAAAATTCTTGCCAGCTATCAGCAAAATTTTTAAAGTAATGTTTAAAAATTCTTTTAAGCTAAAAATTCTTTGATTATAGGACGACAGTAGGTAAAATATCAACTGAATTCCAGAACCCTACTCTGATTTAGGTACCGGTACTCAAATAAATCAAATCAGTAAATTTCCTTGGTAAGTTATTATTGATCAAAATTTAAATGGGAATGTACACATAGAAAACATGATTTATTTTTGTTTTTTGCCTTACTGGACTGGATATATTTACATAAGGAGCAGTACAAGGAAGTAAGGTATTTATGTACATAGAAAACCTTTGAAAAAAATGTATTTCATTTTCATTTAGTTTGAAAGTAGGTAGACAAATTTTGGATTTGATTACACGAAGGCAGTTTATTATTCCTATTTTCCCATATGGTCAAGTATGGTCTAATCTTCAGGAAATTTCATTGTATGCTTATTCAGTACTTAATTACATGCCCATAAGATTCAAAAGAGAGTTGTATTGTAAATGTAAAGCCTAGGACACCATATAAATTAATTTTTGAAAGACTTTAAGTTCATTACATTTCCAACCTTATACATTTATAAGGAACTTTGATTTATTTTTAAGAATAAACATAATGTATGTTTACAGTTGGTTTCTCGGTGTACTCATATGATACAAGACATAAAAAGCAGTTGCATTATCCAGTACATAGACTTAGAAAAGTTTAACAGAGCCAAGATTATATTATTGGAATAGAGTTTTTTAATAAACTGCCTAAAAAATTAGTCTTTTACCAGAAAGACAATCCACTAAACTATGAAACAATTTTTGTTGACCAAAAAATACTATTCTTAGGATGAATATTTAGCTTATAATTAAAAATTTATAAATATAATATGTTAAAGTACTCATTTTGAATGCCTCCTCTCCTTGAGTATGTGGTCCTTTAACCTTTCGCACTCGGTTGTAATATTTTCCTTCCTTATTTTGAGTTTAACAGGCCACTTATTTGAACTTGCCATTTTCTTAGTCAGGTATCAACAGTACCTCATTTTCTCAGTCAGGTTGGTAATTATGGAGCCATTTTTGTAAAGGTTGGGTGTCCTACCTCACTCCATTCGTCTAGGACTCGACTGTTCTACCCGTAGTGGCCCTGTATTTTGTTTTAAAATTCTGCCTTATATATAAAAAAAGTTTAATTCGTATTTAAATTGCCAATAAGTGCATCACTCATTTGAGAATTGTTGAACCAATGCTTAATTTCTAAAATTTTAGATGCTAGAATGCATATTGTATGCCCGATCAGAATTAGGAGCAGGGGGAGGGGGAAATCCCCGGGCTGGGAACTTTAGACTGTAGTTGCAGGTACTTATATAATGAAGGAATTCAAAACTGAACATTCTTTAGATGTACATTAAGCAATTTTGCTAGCTGTTTTGAGTACACGAATGTGATAATATGAAATATTATAGTAAGTTATTTTGATGGGTAGATGAATCGGTTGGATGAGTCGGAAGTCAAAGCCGATGTGGAACCAGAAGAGATGGACAGTTAGAGTCGGACACAGGTTGAGGCCTGCGCCCACTTATACCCGCTACTGCAGTCTCGTACGCATTCCACCCCTCCTTCCTGCCATTCTCTCTGACTCATAGGTTGCTGCAATGTAGCAGGAGCAAATGGCCATGAGAAAACCATTAAAGTGCAAGTTCCCGGATCATTTCCAACGTTATAGGCTAATTTAAAGCCATAATTACTTCAAAATCTATTTTATTTGGCTTTAAATAATATAGTTTTAAATAAACAAAGAAGTTTTGATAATTAACTCAAATGAAAGAAACTGGATACTGTAAGCTACTGTAATAAAAATAACAAAAATAATGCCTCTGAAGTTTTTTTGTGTTCGCTTTTTTTTTATTGGTTGTCTAACCTCTTCTTTATTTGAATACTGTTGAGGTACCCACTTTTCAATTTCTGATCTATTTCGTCTCCAATCCCTGACAGTCACAACCCCATCTTGCCACTTTTCTTATTGAATCACCTCCATCTAATCGTTTATTTACTTCTTACATATGATTTAAAGATAAAACAACACGCTTTTGCTTTTCATTCATAATGACACTCTCATTTACAAAGTTTAACACTGACACCGACTAAAAACAAAATAACAAAATACAATAGCAGGTAGCAAGGGGAAGAAACAACTCATGGGAAAGGATGTTGAGTCTTAAATACGACTCCGAGAGGAGGGGAGTGTAAACAGGCCCAAGACAGCTTCGTCATTCACTATACTACCCACCCGCTAAAGGTCACCATACTATTGCGTTGGGTAAGGAGAGAAAATATTTTCAGGATGTACAAGGCAAACAACAGTTTTGTTTTCTTTCTCTTCAATATAACGCAAAAGTTTTGATTATAAATTCACTTATTGAGAAATCCTCTCAAACTATGAAATCTTTATCAAAGTCAATTCAGTTTACGTACATTTCGATGTAAGTTAACAGAATTGATTTTGACAAAAGTCTTTTTTTTAATTAATAAACTCGGATAACCAAGGTTCTACTGTAATTTGTATACCTTTGTTGTATCTTCCAGAACTCTTTGAAGATTTCCCAGTTGAAACTGTGCAGCTGATCTGCTTACGTAGAATGAATGGAGATTTTCATTAAGCTTAATACCATGGGAGTAAGCACTGATAGCTCCAAGATAGTTCCCATTCTTGTAAAATGATCTGGAAAAATTCAGAGAGCCTTATATTTTTAATCACATTATCTCTTTTTAATTTAGGAGACTAAAACTGTTCAAAGCATAAGTTCAATTTCACAGTACTAAAATCAATAAATGTTAACTATTTTGGTTCTAATCACTTGTTAGTCATGTCAGCATATTTATACACATGTTGCTAACAATTTCTTGTCTTGTCAAATTTCACTACTCATAAACGCAATACAAATGAATAGTGATTTTTGATCTGTTTAAGCTTCAAGCGCTTGCGTGGGCAGCATTTTGGCCGTGTTTTTGAAAAAAATTGTGCTGTATTTAACTGACACATCCAGCCACACAAAACCTATAGGTATTCTTTAATTACATATTTAGTCGCTCGATGTCAGTTGAAACCAATTTCTAATCAGCATTGGTTCAAGGTCAATCAGTGTTCTGTGCATGATACCACCTTGCGATCACTTGTGTTAAAACATTTCACTGCAGCGATAGACGAAAATTTCAGTAGTTATTTCAAATATTTTGAATACTATTCTATTATATTTGGATATTTATGTGCATGTTATAAGTAATTAAAGAATACCTACAGATTTTGTGTGGTTAGATGTGTCAGTTAAAGTATAGCGCAATTTTTTTTAAAAAAGGTGGCCAGGAGAGAGCTTGTAGATTTTGCATAATTTTGCACGTGTATTATGTAATATCCTTTGGAAAATATTTCTTTTTGTGAAAATTCAATGGAAAATCCGAAAACTAATAAACACAAATAAGCGGCCAAAATGCCGCCTTGCGATCATGCATGTGAAATAAAATAGTGCGAGCGCTTGAAGTTTAAATTAACAGAATAAATATTTCAGCAAAACCAGTACCAGACATGAACAAGGATTGCATTCATAATGTTCTATGTAACTATATCACTTATCACTCTAATGCTTTTGGTATTATCAAATAAATGTCAAACAAAAATAAAAACTTGTAATGTAAAAAAATCTTGCAGTTGATGTGAGCAAGAAATATTCAATGCAAGCAGATTGTTTAGACTTGTGAGTAGTTGTTACCCAGTGGCGGCTTGCCCATAAGGGCTCTCGGACGCCGCCCCTCCAAAAGATTTGAAGAAGAAAAAATTAAATACCCATTCAATTATAATTATACATCTAATTAACCAAAGTGTTTTTTTCAATCACATACATCGAAAATGTAGGAAAAAACACGCAAAAATAGCGCGAGAAGTTTGTATTTGTAGCCGTGGGTCGCTGGCCAGAACGTCCCAATCCATTACCATGCAGTTATATGAAGAGTGGTAGTGGTGGGGGCTGCTGGTGCTATGACGCGTCTAAGCTTGTACCTTATGGAAGGCTTGGGACGGCGTCCGAGCATGCGCAGAGCGACGTATCTAGTGAGTCGGAAAGAAGGATGGACTTCTGCTACAAGCAATATAACTAAAGGTGTGTAAGTAGAGTATTTCAGATATAAATATGATAAGTATTTCAGAAACATATGGCATCACAAATTTAATACCTAGATTGCCTTAAAAACTCACTAAAATACACAAAATGTACAAACACCCCAGTGGTGTATGCCCCCCCCCCCAGCATTTTACTCACGAGCCGC
>JAGFPH010000414.1:532677-543975 GCA_018207615.1 Philaenus spumarius | reverse complement strand
GTGATTTAGTAAATTTATCCCCCCCTAAGATTTCAAATTTTTTTAAATCTTTTCTTAGCCAGCACCTACGGCCTTAGATGAAGCTACATACCAAATTTCATTCCAATCCTTTCAGTAGTTTTAGATAAATCGTGATTTAGTAACTTTGATCCCCAAAACCCCCTAAAATTTCGAATTTTTTGAAACCCTTTCTTAGCGAGCTCCTATGGCCCTAGAGGAAGCTACATACCAAGTTTCATTCAATCCGTTTGGTAGTTTTGGAGAAATCGTGATTTAGTAACTTTAACCCCCAAACTTCCCCTAAGACTTCGAATTTGTTAAAATCCTTTCTTAGTAAGCACCTATGGCCCTAGAGGAGCTCCATACCAAATTTTGTTTCAATCCATTCAGTAGTTTTTGAGAAATTTTGATTTAGTAACTTTGACCTCCCAAAACCCTCCTTAAATTTCGAATTTTTTTAAACCCTTTCTTAGTGAGCCACCTTTGGCAATAGAGGAAGCTACATACCAAATTTCGTTCCAATCCGTTCAGTAGTTTTTGAGATTTCGTGATGAGTCAGTGAGTGAGTGGTATTTGGCTTTTATATATAGATTTCAAAGATTTTATGTTTAGTTTCTTTACCGTTGGGAAAACTGTTATAATATTTGACAGCATTATTTTCAAAACTGTTCAATGTTGTCTGACAATGACAAGTATTACTCTTAATATTTAAACCTTTTCTGGTAAAATACTCATGAGCAGAGGCATTCCACTTGTAAACAGTCTTCAGTGTAATACCACATTATCGCTTTACACTGATTTAACATTTCATAAGTTTTTTTGGCACTTTTTTTGCAAATTGAAACAAGAAGTTAATGATGCATGATAGACACGGTAACACAACCTCACTCTAGCAGCTCTGGAAGCTGACTGACAAGTCAGAACGTGTTCAAACTTGACACTATCTGTCTTAACAGATCAGGCTATCGGAAATGTTAGATCAAATGGATGTAGCGCTATCAGAGTTACTACCATAAAAATTCATTCACCATATTTTTGATTACACCTCGTATAATTTAAACAAAGTAATATTAATATATCTAACATTACATTATTATTATTATTACATTAATATAGAATTTGTATAGGTCCTAATTCATTATTTACAACTTTGTTACGGTATTTATTAATATAAAAGTTTCCCAAGCATCTATTGTATTTAGTTTATATAAATTTTTAAACAAAGTAAAATCATGGCTAATTGATTGAGAAGATTTTAGCATACTGACATGAATTCACTCATGTAACATTTTTGGTTTAAGTAATGTGTTTACATTATGTTGTACATGGATGAATTTACTTTTGAAAAATTGAACAAATTTGTAAATAAGATGTTGTATTTAGTTAATAAACCTAGCAAATAGCATTAATGTGGTTGGAATAAGCTCTTATTATAATAGTGCTTTAATAAAAGCTTGATTCACCCCTCTACAGGCAGAGCTGATCAAAGTTTTAGACAAAGTATTATTTTTCTGAATGGTCTTATGTTTATTGTGTAAAATTCAAACAAAGCTAGAAATCCCAACTATATTAGATATGGCTAGTAATTCAATTTAATACAATAATTTGTAATGTTTGTATATTATTTTTATATGGAATATTACTATTATATTATATGTGTAATCTGGTATATATAAATAGGAAATAAAATTTTAACTATTTATTATTTTAACTTCTTATTACATTTTTTAAAGCTTCAAAGTTGCATTTACACCTCTACCCAACTTCACTTCTAACAGATTCATCATGCTAGTTACTTAAATTACCTAGGTTTGCTTATATTACCTATGAAGTTTCAGCAAAATATGTGATAATTTATTAAAGTATCAACAATTAAAAAACTTGTGAGGGAAAACAATTTTAAAATTAAATGAAACAAATAACTGTTGCCCAAAGTGTACAACTTTTTACATGTTATGCATGCGTTTATTTATTTGATATTTAAACACTGTAAAATAGATGACTTCAGACTTAAACTCTTAATTGCTAATAACGTTTGTGTTAATAAACATATTAGTTGTTAGATTCTGTCTTCAAGTTTTATTCTATCAAGTATATATTCTCACAAGTCACGCTCAATATCTACCTTTACAAATTATTACTGTACAAAACTCCTTTTAGAAGAACTGAAATCACCCTTCTCAAAAATGTTAAGTATAAAGTATCTATAAATTATGTAATTGTTAATAAATAATTAATTGTACTAACTTCTTCCTCTTCAGCTAGTTTAGATTGCCGGCAAGGAGTGGGGAAAGCTCTTGGTGTAAAACTAACATTGATGGTTCCATTACTTCTAGGTGATGGAATTACTTCTTCGGGTTTACTATATTTTGTTGTTGATGGTTTTTTGTTGAGATCCACATCATTAAAAATTGCTTTATCGTCCTTTTCTAAAAAAAAAAAAAATAGGTAAGTAGTGTTGTAGACCAACTTTCTAATAATTTACGAATATACTAAGAAAATATATTATTTAAAACTACCTACATTAACATTACACTTTTTTATAATTTTTATGAGAAACTAGATGACCCAGCAATGCTTTGCTATTGCTTGGTTTGATTAAATAAATATATGTTTAGATTAAATTAATATAATTTAGTGAGCTTGGTCAGGACCGGTGGTAGAGCGCATATTAAATGTATGGGTATTTAATGTTAATGAAATTAATTTTATATGGGTATCTATCTCATTTTAATTATTATTTAATTTTAAGGGTAGATATCCCTTTTCATTCCTTTGACTTAAGTAATCGAATTGAAATTTTTTTTTTATATCACTTAAGATTAATATTAAGTACAATTTCAGCTTTATAGCTTGTACGAAGTTGGTTTAATGTATATTTATAGCAACCCCTTTTAACCAATTAGATTGCAGTAATTGTAATCTCTAAACACTCTTGGCATTAATAAGGATAAATTGAGAAAGTTTTAGTGAAATTGGTTGAAGTTTTTGAGTCTATAGAGGACAAAGAAACATTAATTTTTATAATACTACTAGAGTCAAAAAGTTCCCGGAATTGATTTAATGTATTTATTGAACAAAGTTAAAAACTTTGTAACTTATGGTTACAAGAAATAAAAAACATTTCTAAGTATAATGTGTTAAAAAAAATGAGGTTTGGTAAAATTTAAAAAAATAATAAAAAAAAAATGTTCTTTAAATCAAAAATAAAATGCTATATGTGGATTATTCAACAATTGTTAATATCTCTCCTTCATCTCCTTCAATTATTCACCTTAACACCAAAAGTCGTCGCTCATGTAATACCTTAAATCATTAAAATACCTCTTAGGCCTATTGCCTTACTTCAATAATAAAATCACCATTTACCTAAACTCTCCATAACATATCTCGCCTAACTTCAACGTAGAATAATACCTTGTGCTCCTCCTTACTTTAACTCACCTTACTTTAAAAACCTTAAAATCACCTTCACTTAATTCCCACAATAATAAAAAAAAAAAATAATAATCATAGTATTTGTAATAATCCACATATAACCTCACTTATGCTCTGTTAGCATATAACTATTCATAATTGTTAATTACTGAAAAATATTTATTAATTAATTTGATTTCCTCAGGGGTGGAAACCTGGCTGTTAGAGTACAAGCTAAATGGATATTCGTGGCTGTATAAAGAAATTCAAGACATTGTGGCAACAACCTTTGTTTACTCAAACATATTTAAAAGTGAATGTTTACAACAATAAAAAGATATCAACATCATAATACAATTATACAAACAAATCAATGAACTATTTGCAATTACATAAAATTTGGTCAGCCCTATCTCTCTAAAAAACATGACGCAACAAAAATTAAAAGAAGTTACCTTTTAAAATAATCAAAACTTTTATACTCGCAGACTAAAAATGTGTCCTATGGCCATTATTACTTACTGCGTTACTCGTCGCACTGTTATTTACCTAGGATTTTTCGTCGTTAACACAATTCACACAATATGTCCTGAAGCCTATCGCGCGTTGCTTTTGTCGAAGCACATGGTACAGTTATAAGTTGAAAATCACCCGATTTTCATCATCGATTTTAGTTCTTAGGTTTACACCAACTCCAAAGTCTCCATTCTTCACTTTGTGACCAAACTTGTCACCATCTCGAAACAAAAACTACATTTTATGTGGATTACTCATCGCCGGCCTTATACAACGCATATCAACAGCTACGCCATCTTGTTAGCAGTCTCGTTCCAAAACGTTATCTCGCGTTACCAATTGCTTTGTTGCGTGTGTTTTGTCACGTACACAAGTTGATCCCTTCTCTATTTGAGTTGCTTCCACGCTCATTATATATGGAGTTTCTTACTATGCTGGTATCTTGATACATATGTCGAAATTGTGTCATATTTTGTTATTACTCCCATTATTAAACTGTTTATAATTTTAACTATTGCTTTATACTGTTCACCTCAAACGCAATATTCGTTGAAGAAAAATCTCTTATATAGTTTTCACTTTTTTACATACGTTTATATTTTAATATATTCTTTAAGTCTGCTTTTATATTACCTACTTTTACAGTCTGCTTATATTTTTTATTTATTTATTAAAAAAAAATGATTCTACTGTAATTATTTTGCGTCATTAAGAAATTTATATATATATAAAAATTATAAATGGTTATCATTATTTAAGTATTGCGTCATTCATTTATTTAGACCAAACCTCTGTGCTTTTAGACACTATAGGAAACTGCTGATTTATTTTTTATCGTGTATTTTCTCTGTGACATGGCTGTTAGTGTTACAACTTACTAATTTATTTTCCCTCAAAATACTTTCCTTCTGCAACAACACAGTTGCCTCAACGTTTATACAGCTCTTCAAAACACTTTTGGATCTCATTTCGTGAAAGTTCTTTCATGGCTTTCGTAGAATTTTGCTTGACAGCCTCAGCATCTGTAAATCGTTCTTCCTTCAACGATGTGAAAAAGAAGAAATTGGCTCGCGCGAGGTCGGGCAAGGGTTACATACTAACAGAAACCGATTTACAGGGGCGTTTCCTCCTGATGGCATCTCTTAAGCCACGTAAAGTTCTTTGTTCACTGTTTGTCCCTTGTGGAATGAACTCATAGAGAATTATGCCTTTGTAATCAAAAAACACCTCCAGCATAACTTTTCCCTTGCTTTTGCCCAAACAAAATTTTTCCTTCCTTGGAAATGTTTTCGTTTTCCATTCAAAGGTCTATCGTTTTGATTGAGGGTCATTGAAAAAACACCATGTTTCATCACCAGTTACATTTTTTTCAAAAAATCCGTATCTGAATCGGCCATATCAAATTAACTGACCAGCTATTAACATCCGATTTTCTTTGTGTTCAGCAGTCAGCATTTTTTAACCATTCGCAAACAAATTCGATGCATGTTCAAATGATCTTGAAGGATACTGTGGATACTAACGAGTGATAAATTTAACTCAAATGTAATTTTGTCAATCGTTAGTCTTCTGTTTGCACGTACAAGTTGCCGTACTCACTCAATGTTTTATCAGTGGTTGAGGTTGAAGGTCGTCCACTTTGAGGGTCATTTTCAATACTTATGCGACTTTCACGAAAACGTTTGTGCCATTCGTAAACTTCACTCCTCTTCATTGCCCCGTCTCCATAAGTTTGAATTAATAACTCGAAGTCTCAGAAGGTGACTTTTGAAGCAAAACAAAGAATTTAATGTTTGCTCGCTGTTCACTATACACCATTTTTTAAAACAAAACTGTAAATTTGCAGACACACGATAAGCACTCTCCACTATTGAACAAAGGCAACTGAGCTATTGCCCCACTACCATATTCCCTCCCCAGGACTAGTACCAACTGCTGCAAAACAAATTTCTCACGGGCGACTGCGCTGGGGGTCGCTAGAAATTAATCGCGGGAACATTTGACTCTAGGTTGTATAAATAGTATATTAATAGTTTCTAAATATACTCACTTCTAATATGTTCAACAATTGTTTGGTTCTTCTTCCATACTTCTAAACTCTTCATTGCTACTTTTTTTTCATTGTTTCGAATGCTATCTATTAGTTCATGCTCTTTAGCATTAAGCTTAATTTGTTGACTAACTGCCAGTCTTTGCCTGTCACCCTTCTTAGCTACAAAAAGAAAATTCATTTATATGGTTACAACAATTTTGTCTTAATTATTTAATGTGTGACTATTAGCCTGACAAAAAATAATTAATTTGTTAACAAATTCCCATTTAACTTGATTTTACTAGTCAGCTAAATAGTACTGTTTTAAATAATTAATAATAACACTATTTAATTATCAGAGGTTATTTAGGTTATTATTGTATATTGCAGTTGAATCAATTATGGTGGTAGGAATTAAATAACACCATTTAATTAATTGTTTTTACAGTAGAACTCCAGTAATCCGAATCAATTGGGACCGGACCCCATTCGGATAATAAAAAATTCGGATAGTTGGATTTTTTCCGAAAAAAGGGTTTATTTTAACCTTTTTGGGACTGGCTTTGCGTTTACGGGACTGAAGAAAACTATCCGCACATACTATTTACGTTTTATAACTTTAACGTTTGAGTACTATTATCGTGTTAACACAACTAATATAATTCTAATTACTGGCATTTGCTACAATCTATTAGCTTTAAAATGAACTACTTCGACTATCGATAGGAGGTACTAGCTAACAGTAGAAAATAGAGAGATTAAAATCATGTTACCAGGCCGCGTTTACTAGGTTGTGTCAAAATATATTTTAAAATTAATTAGGAATATATGCTTTATCCAAAAATGAAATTTGATTATAAAAAATTGTAGAGAATAAATCATAGAATTGAACTGTTTACTTGAAAATGTTAAAATAACCTTATTTTATAAACATACCGGTATGTCACTCTGTTTCACTAAATTACGAGTAAAACAAACCTCTCGCTAGCGCTAGGCATACAAAGCCAGACGCATTGTCCCATGCTTGAAATAAACCTAGTCTGAGCATAAATTAGGATTTAGACTATGTTAGTCCCGAAAAGGTTAATTAATTACTGCATTTATGTTGAAAATGGGAGAAACAAAACTACTGTATTTTTAAATGAAAAAATGCTTTAAATAACTAAATGAAAAGGTAACACTTTTACATGTTAAGCATGTGTACATAAATGAATGTCATTGCTTGCTGAACATCTCGGTCAAAGTAAGCTGTTTCAGCATTCATCCTTTTGACACCTGGCGCCTACACTAGCTTCGTGGAGGGAAGGACAATAGCATGCATCGACAGAATCATTATTTTGCAAATCGCAGTCTCCCATCTTATTATTATTTTTTTTAAGTTCTGAAAGCGATTCGGATAGTTGGAGTTAGGGTAATTTTATTGGAGTTTTACTGTACATTATGAAGTAAGATATTAACAAATTTGTCAAACAATAGTTTGTAGTGTAATTTTTTTAACAATGAACTTAATACATAGATTATAATTATGAGTCATAAAAATATAAATTTAACCCTCCTCCTCCATTTTATATTTTTGCCTAACAAAAAAATTGGATCACAAATTATCTAATACTCAAGAACAACTTCACTTTAAACAATTACTTACACAATATATTTATACTATTTCTAAATTGAAAAAAATAAAATTTTTTAGTGAATCTGCCAAATTATCATTATAGGGTACATATTTAATGTCAATTAACTTCTTCAGGTATTCTCGCAGAAGGAGGTGTCACAGTCCTTCAGGTATTCTTTCATTTTAATTGCTTTCCGTTTTTTGAACTAAGATAATTCTCAGCAAATGAAATTGCACTTAAATTGTCCTATTTAAAATATGTTGGCCATTAACAAATTCCTTCTTGAGTTGCTGCAGTTCCAACACTATATTCTGCTTCGGCTGTTGATATTGCCAAACATCTTAGCTTCTTTAAAAACCAACAATCTGGATTATTACCAGTTTCATTTTTATCTCAAGCCCAATCAGCATCCTAAGGCCGGCCGCACACTGAGAGAGCATTCTGCTCAAAGCAAGTGCTCTACAGCAAAATGTTTTACTGAATACTAGACCTCCATGTATTCAAATGGGACACCGCACACTGACAGAACAAATGCTCTACAGCACCGTAGAGCGCTCGAAGCAGTGCCAGACGCCTAGTTTCCCATTGAACACGATGCAACATAACGCTCAGAGCAAATCGACCTGCGCATGCGCGAGCCTTCCTCACACATCTTTGTGTAGACTACTGACATCGACACAAGGTTGAATGATACCGCTAGTTGCTCAATTTTCGCCAGCACATCACATACGTCCGCACACCGAAAGAACAATAACGCAAAATTCTCTAAGCAAAATGTCCAAAGCACGTGCTGTACAGAAAAATGCTGACTCAGTGTGCGGCCAGCCTAATAACCCATCAATTCTTTACAGCCTTGAAAAAAATGTAATTCTTTTCCTTTAGTTGCTCTCAGGTAACATTCCAGGTGCCCAAACTTGTGTTGGTTTGCCTAATATATGAAACGATTGATAGTGACGACCGAAGGTACTTGGTAGAATTCCATTATAATTAAAAGACAAATACAATTTTTTTGTAATTTCTACACGTTTTTATTGAATCTTGCCCACCAAGGTTTCGCTCGTGACGGCATTGACGAGGCAGTTTTACAGACTGAAAAACTGCCTCGTCAATGCCGTCGCGGGCGAAACCTTGGTCGGCAAGATTCAATAAAAACTTGTAGAAATTACAAAAAAATTGTGTTTGTCCTTTAATTAATATATGAAACATCGATCATATAGATATAGTTTGTAGAGTATCATCATATTGAAAACCTGTTTATGTTGGTGTATTTGCATCTTTAAAAACAGACATATTAAAATCATTTAGAATAAAAATAATTCTGTTTTAGTTATGTGAATTGTTTATTGGTGCCTTTTAAATTCAATTCCAAGAAATGGTTTTGCTTCACCCATATAAATTGCTCCAAACTCCAAACAGTATATCATCGACATGCACTACTAACCTAACAATTTTCTAATGTATGAGCAGTACATATTAGACCTTTTAAAATTTAATGATAAAAAAATCCATTTGACTTGGTATTCTTATTTTTTGACACAACTGACCTAAAGCCACGCCCCAGGACGTGACACATTGTTAGGTTAGTTTTTTTTTAAATTATTGTAGCTCGTACTTCACTGAAGATGGTGACATTGTCGTTGAAACGCATAGAGTTAATAAAATTAATTGTGAGATTCTGTATTGAAGTTTTATTTTTTGTAACAAGAACCCTGTAGGCATAATATGATTTGGTTTCAGAAAGGAACATTTAACAATCAGTGCAATGATGGAGGTAAAAAAAATTGCTAAAAAGGTAAACAGTGGACCCTATACAAATCGTGGGATTTGTGCTCTTATGTTAGACATCAAGAATGCTTTTAGGGATTTGCAGGTGTATAGGGTTTCACCATACCTAATAAGGATAATCATGAACTATCTACAAGATAGACAAATCAAAATAGGTAAACATGAGATGATCACTGTGACATGCAGTGTCCCTCAGGGTTCGCCCCTGGGGCCGTTACTGTGGAACACATACTATGATGGCGTACTCAGTCTTAGCATGCCAGAAGGAGTAAGACCAGTTGCATATGCAGATGACTTGGCTATTGTTGTCAAGACCAAAGAAGGAACTGTGTTAGAAGGAAAAATAAACCAAGCAATCATGCACATCAGTAAATGGTTTCGTGAGAAGAAGTTGTGCCTGTCTCTACAGAAAACAGAGTCAGTACTACCAGTAGTAAGGAGGTCCCTAAAATTTAAAGTCGAGACCATCCATGTGACTACATTCAGGACTCTGAAGTATTTAGGAATTTAGTTTGACCACAATTTTAGAATGGTGGGGCACATCCAAAGGACAGCAATAAAAGCAGAAGGGGATTATTGCAATAAAAGCAATAATATTTTCATGGGATTTTACACATTGAAATTCCTCTTTCAATGCCTTATTTTCATTCGATAAAGTTGCTACTTGTTTCGACAGATTAATTACATTGTGTTTACTTGCTAACTTAGACAGTTCGTCCTCTAATAAGCTACTTATTACTTCCATCCATTGCCCCTGAGAACGTTCGGCCATTTTGTTTTTTCCGCACTATTTGTATCACCGGGTGAAGAATGACACCGGCATCGCTTTTTGCTTCTTTTCGATATAGGAGTGAAAAACATATTGATTTTTTGTTCACTCATATGAATGCTGAGCAACAACTAAAGACCCAGCCTAGTTAATACTATTCGCACTGTAAGTTTATTTCTGTGCAGTAATTATAGTTCAAATTTGATGCTTTGCTTACCACGTCACCAGTTTAAGTTTATCCCAGTATTTATTAGTTAAATTACATATAACTTCAGATAATATTCAATAATATCAGATAACCTTCAATCACTACACACCACGATACGGCAATTCGACCTGTTTGTACAAACCTCAAACGGCAACCACATTGTCATTGAGCAAAGTAAATCTTCACTTTTAATGTTCTCTGTCCTTTCAACGAAGACTTTAATGGTAAATAAATATTCATACAATTCCACTCTTTCACTAACACTACACTCAGTAGATATTTTCTCTTTAAACCCGCAAATAAGTACAACTAATTTAGCTCCGATATAAAGCATGTTCATTACTCTCTGTGGCAGTAGTGCCAACCATTTCATTGTAATAGATGGAGTTTAGAAAGGAAGGTCGGATGCACACTGCAAGTATCCGAAACCTCATCAAGGAAATGATGAATAGTGAAGAAAAGTGGCTGATGGTGGCTCACTTTATCAAGGGCGACATGGTCCAGAAACATGTGGACGAAAGGAAAAAGCACAGACAAAGGTAAAGGAACATATCAATGATTAATTAGTGTTAGCCAATCAGGACATCCAGACATCAGAATCAGGACATCCAAACGCTACCATGAAGAAATGTTTACAACAGTCCCAGAGTAGTGTTGAAGGCAAGGGGAGATGGTTTTAGTGGATGCAAGCTCCACACTTCTGAGGATACCGTTCCCTGGTGCTGGCAGGCAAATGCTTTCCACCTTCGCTCCGGAAAGAAAAAAATAAATAAAAAAGCATAATATGATTTATTACGAAGGGGCTCTTCGCTATTTATTACGAAGTGGGCTACTCGCTTGGCTCTAACTTTAAGTGAGAGGGTACAAAGATATATCATACATATAAAGATACATAAACATATATATTTTATTTATTATTTTTACTAACCTTCAAACAGTCCGTTTTTGGCTCAGA
>JAGFPH010000414.1:482952-509556 GCA_018207615.1 Philaenus spumarius | reverse complement strand
ATAGGGTAGAAAGAGCCACTTATACGGCAGGCGAAAAAGTGTCATGTAAAAAGCATTGAGTTTACTTTGTTCCGACTATAGGCGAGCTCTAAATAATTCTCAATACTTTTTATATGGGCACTTTTCCACTTGCTAAATCATATGTTAGTAAAACAGCTGTGGAAACAACAATGCATCAATGAACTTCCGTGTTGTGTATTCTTGGCATAACCTAAATTATTTTGTAAATATGAATGTCCATGTTTTAATAAAGTTTGTTCCATAGTAAAATGCAAATTATTTACTGAAACTACTGCTGGAGGAAAAATGTTGTGTGTCTTATAATATTCTTTCATATTATTAATATATTTTATTATATTAAGATTATAATTAATTGAAATGACTGATAATGATACTTTTGGCATTAGCTTGCAAGTCGGCAGAGCAATATGATTTTGTTTCATACATACTATTATAGGTTCTGAAATACAATCAATATACAACACAAGTGTACAATGTCACAAAATGTGGTTTAATTAAAATAATTTCAAACAAATTTGTAATGACAAATAATTTTGATTCAATTTTAAAGTTCAAAAAATTTGTATATAAATATATATACATCTTTGATTAAAATTCCTCAGGGAACGGTTGGTCATCCTGCCTTAAATAAGTTTTCTTAAAATCCAAAAATAATTTAACTGTAAATAGATTTTAATTTGATAAAGGTTCTCTGTAAAATCGAAAATCCACTCACTCAATAACTGATAACAGTATCTCAATAACTATACCACCTAGGAACTTGAAATTTGGTGCACATATTGATTAGAGACGCACTAATAAAGGTTTTAAAAATATTTGGCCTTTAAGGGTTGAAACAACCCCTAAAACAATAAATATTGTTTGTTATATATCTCAAAAACTCTACTTTGTGAAATTTCATACATGTATTTGTCATAATGGCTAGAGGCACACTAAGAAAGGATTTTAATATATTTGGCCTGTAAGGGTTGAAACCACCCATAAAACAATAAATATTGTTTGTTATACATCTAAAAAACCCTACCTACTCGGAATGTGAAATTTGATGCACATATTTGTCATAATGGCTTGAGGCACACTAAGAAAGGATTTTAAAATATTTGATCTGTAAGGGTTGAAACCAACAATAAATATTGTTTGTTATATATCTAAAAAACCCTAACTTCTAGGAACCTGAACTTTCATACACGTATTTGACATAAGTGCTAGAGGCACACTAAGAAAGGATTTGAAAATATTTGACCTGTAAGGGTTGAAACCACCCCTAAAACAATAAATATTGTTTGTCATATGTCTCAAAAACCATACGTTGTGAAATTTGATACACATATTTGTCATAAGGGCTAGAGGCACACTAAGAAAGGATTTTAAAATATTTGACCTGTAAGGGTTGAAACCACCCTTAAAACAATAAATATTGTATGTTATATAGCTTAAAAACCCTACCTTCTAGGAACGTGAAATTTGATACACTTATTTGTCATAGGGACTTAGAGGCACATTAAGAAAAGATTTTAAAATATTTGACCTGTAAGGTTTGAAATATTTCTTTAATGGTATTATAAAATGTTGCTTAAAAATGTGGTGTAGTTGTCATTTAATCCAAAAATTGGTCCTTAGTTACAATTTGAAAGTTTTGTCAAAAATTACTGTCTTTGCAGAGCTGTATCTCTGGAACTACACAGAGGTTACCGAGATTTAATCTCAAATTATTGCAATTTTCATCTTCTTTCAAAAAGGTATGAGTGATTTTTTTTTTTTTTATCTGGGAACTCATTTAGTGATTTTTGTGTGAATGACTGAAAAATGTTCATGCGGGTTTTGAGCTGTTCCTGGATTTGTAAGAAAAATACTTTGAAGTGATGTCAAACTTGTCAAAATTTAGGCAAAATTGGTGGTTTAACCCCACTGTGCGGCGGTCCGTTTATGCAAACCCTGGAATGTGTTGTTTCAACTTGTACTGAGATGTAAACAGACTACATGGATGCCCTCTATAATTGTTTCTAAAGTTATTGAAAACATATTCATCGATTTCTATTAAATATGCCCTTATTTCCTAGTTTTTTGAGTGAATAAATTTTCATTCTTAATACTTCTTGTATATCTTAAAATATAAATATACATTGAGAAAGTGTTGTGTGTTAAATTTTGTGTGAAATTATGTGGGCGTGTGTTGTCCAGTCAAATTGTCTTCGGAGGTGCCTATTTCAGGAAAAAAATATAGACGTTTTTTTTCTCTTTCGTTATATATGTTTTTTTTTATATGAATCCGAATTTCAACTTTGCTACTACTTCCCACGGATATGGCTTCACAACAAAAATCGCAAAAAACTTCAAAACTTTTGACTTTTTAAAAGTTTTTTGCCAAAAAGTCATAAAACTTTGCACTTTTCAAAGTAGACTATTCCGTACAAAATAAAGCATATTAAATTTCCTACAAAAAGAATCCCTCAAATGTATTGTTTTGGTTGAACGGATTAGCCACTAGAGCGTGCTGAAAAGGGCCAAAATTTCCTACTTTGTGGAAAACTCAGTTTTTTGTTAGTTTTTCACTTGTAACTCAAAAACTATGCTTGTAATTACAAAAAAGCTTGCATTCTGCCGAAACAAATGCCCTACAAATTCCACACCTTAATCACTTATTTTGGCCAAATCGTATAGTGGCTAGAGAGCGTTGAAATTTTATTTCATATTACGCGAAACCGCTAAGTCCAGAGTCCTTCACCCAAACAAAACTCAGTAGAGACCTAAATTATCACTATTTACTTATTAAAAACTATTTATTTGGGCTTTATAATTAATAATACATGTAATTACTTATTAATTATAAATCAATTTAATTACTAATTAATTACATAAATATTTTATCCAAAGTATGTTTGTTTATTCAGACACAAAATACATAACTTTGGTTGAGGCCTAGTCTATTCGTAGTTTGATTCATTTTGATAGAAAATACAGTTCAAATTGCTTTGTACTATTATAGTCTTACAGGAAGAATGTATCTTACCCTCGCTGCGCATTTCTTTTCGAGGACACAAAGTGATACTTTCTTCCCTTAAGTAACAAATAAATATTGTAATTTTTTTAAATCAGTAATATCTGTAGTGATCGCCATGTTGTGAGTAGTGTATACTAAGAGTTGGTGTTGATTCTACATTTATAGCTATTCTTCCTCTTGGAGCAAGTTGTTTCAAGGAGACATTAGCTTCAGCGCCATCTTTCCTTTTCATCCATATAATTTTATATCCTTGTGATAGGCTTTGAAACGGCACCCTGCATGACAATAACATAGATTATTTATTTTCAAAATTTTGCGTTACCAAATAGTCCAGTAAATTGGTTAGAAAATATGGATTTGCTTTACAAAAGGTTGGGTAGTTTTGATTTTTGGCCTGCGCTCTGAAACTTTTCAAACTAAGCAGGACTATGTTTTTTCTCTCTCAAAATATCTCCTAAAAGGTTGTTTTAAAAAATCATTCATTCCAAATTCAAACAGAACAACAGTTTCAGTTTCAAACAGTTTTAACCACAGTAGCATACATCTTGAAACATAAGATGAAACGTCCTGTCATACTTGATTGCAAATTTACTTACTTTCATATTGATCCGTACGACATTTGCTTCTAACACCTTAGTTTAGTAAATAAACAAAAACTGATAAAAATTTGAATTTTCGCAACTTTTTGGGATAATTGCGATTTTTTGAAAGCTTGTATCTCAGTGTAACCATTTTAAGCTACAGAGATATTTTTAAACTAAATTTAGAGGCTAAAACTGTAGAGAATTTAATTTAGTTTAAATTTTAAAAGTTTTTTAAAATATTCAGATATTTTGAAGGGGAAAAACAAAATTTCAAACATTTTGATGTTTTGTCGAAGCCGAGCGGTGAGGGGTGGCAGCCAAGTTCGAAAACTTGGATTTTAGAGGAATATAATCAAAAAAATATAATCATTCCAATCCAGTACCGTTTAGTGAACTAAAATGTATGGTAAACTGGTTCAGTTTTCCTTTTAAGGTAGGAACTGTATTGTTATGCATATAAGAGACTTAAAACCTTTTAAGTATAAGACTTTTATTACTTTAAACTGTACCTACTAACATTTAGAATGAAATACACATAGTGAAAGCAAACAAAATCTAAATGTTATGTTAAAAACAACAGAACACATAATATGTGCAATCAATTGTGTGTACAAAATTAATCACAGGAACCCTAATAAATAACATATTTACTAAGCAATTTAATTGTTATAGTAAGTACCGTACCTTGAATGTTTTATCAAGATAGCATTTTTTATTACATTGAAAAATAAACGGTACCAGGAACTGGCACATACTTTCTCACAAACACATTTAAATTACTAAACAGGTTCACTGTGACTTGTAGGGTGGGGTAGGAGAGTTTTTTTTATTTAAGTTGGAGATTAACTAATAAATATTATTATTATTATCTAGAGAGAAAACTATTCAATCGATTTCGAAAAAATTTGCACCAAACACGTCAATTAGGCCATTATAGATGCACGTAAAAAGGCTTTGACATTTTTTTTAAAACAACACGCTTTATGGCCAAAAAACCCCCAAAAATCAGTTATTATTATTATTATTATTATTAGCTAAACGAGAATTTTTAGAAAGATGAGGGTTTTTGTATATGGTAGAAAACATTAAAGGCTACAAATAAGCCAAATTTTATCAAAATCGTTAAAGCCGTTTTTTTATTAGAAAAATAATAACTGATTTTTTGGGGGTTTTTTGGCCAAAAAGGGTGTTGTTTTTCAAAATTGTTCAAAACCGTTTTTCGTGCATCTATACATTCGTACTGGACATGTCTGGTGCAAATTTGGTTGAAATCGATCGAATAGTTTTCTCTCTAGCTAATAATAATAATATTTATTAGTTAATCACCTACTTTAATAAAAGTATACAAAGCTAGAGAGAAAACTATTCGATCGATTTCGAACAAATTTTTACCAATCATGTCAATTAGGTCTATAGATGCATGTAAAAAGGTTTTGAAAAATTTTGAAAATCAACCCTCTTTATGGCCAAAAAAACCCCAAAAATCAGTTATTATTATTATTATTAGCTAAACGAGAATTTTTAGAAAGATGTGGGTTTTTGTATATGGTAGGGCACATTAAAGGCTACAAATAAGCCAAATTTTATCAAAATCGTTAGATCCGTTTTTTTTATAAAAAAATAATAACTGATTTTTGGGGTGTATTATAGGAGGTATTGGTTAAGTACTAGTTCCATATTTCCACTCCGTTTGTAAAATATCTTTAGGACTTAGTATACGTAAAGATGCTGCAGTGGAAGTATTTTTAAATATCTGAAAAGAGGCATTGAAGGAACCCTTTTAGATTTATGACAAATAAGCCGAACACATCGTTTTTGAATACCTACTCAAAATCTGTTTAAGATTAGAAATGTAAGTACCTGCCCAACATGCCAAACCATAAGTTAGTCCTTTATGTATTAACGAGAAATATACAGTTTTTAAAACGTAACTAGGAGCTAAGTTTTTCAAAAAGTAAAACACGCGCATTATCTGGTTTAATTTTGTTTGTAGTTCTCTTATATGAGGTTTCCAAGAAACTCTAAAATCCACAGTCAAGCCCAGATACTTTATACTTTGTACCTGTTCAATAGAATTACATTGCTGTAAGCAGGTAGTATTGTTATAAACACATTGTAAACATTTATAAGTCAGGGAGGTATAACTGATTACTTCGTTTTTTAAATGAAAGAGTATAAACTATGTTTTGTCAGTATTTAGCACCATATAGTGTTTAGAAAACCAAACTTGTAATGCATTCAAATCATATTCCATATCATGTCACAGATCTTCCCAGGATTCAGCCACATAACATATTTATTATACCGCGAAGACTTGAATTACATAAACTATTAATATACACCAGAAATAAAAGTGGTCCCAATACTGATCCCTGCGGGACACCGTATTTGACTTTGACATATTGGCTCATATGTTCCCCGATCCTAACTACTTGTACCCGATCAGTTAGATAGCTTCTAAACCAATTATTAACATTTCCCCTAATTCCACATTTATTTAGTTTGGTAAGTAACAATTCATGATCTACCATGTCGAAGGCTTTCTTTACATCCAGAAAGATCCCACTCACACATTTACTATTATTTAAGCCATCATAAATAGAAGAACTAAATTTTAAGAGCGCATCTTCAGTACCAATACCCTCTCTAAACCCAAACTGATTATTGCTAAAAATTTCTCTTTCTCGAAAAAATTCATAATTCTGGACTTGATGACTTTTTCAAAAATCTGAGAATACAGATAGCAGAGAAATAGGTTTATAGTTTGCAACAACCTTTCCGTCTTCCTTTTTGAAAATTGGGACAACTATGGCCTCTTTTAGTCTATCAGGAAAAACGCCAGTCTTAAAAGATAGGTTAATTAAAAATGATACGACATCCGTTATATGAGTGCTGATAACCTTGAGCAAAGCTGCACTTATACCATCAATTCTTGGAGATTTGCCTTTCTTTAACCCACGGTTACTTTCTCAATTTCGTCAGGTGTTACTGCTGTTAAAAATATTGAATTATTTGTTTCGTGACCCCTAAAATGATTATCGTATATTGAATATGTAGAAAAATTTGTTAGAAATTGTGTCCTAATAACATTTACAGAATTTAAAAAATAAGAGTTAAACTCATTAGCTATTATTAATGGATCTGTAATAACAGTTCCATTTTCCTTTTGCAAATGTATAGCCTTTGAAGACTCGTTTATTTGACCCGTGATCTCATTTTTAGAATCTTCCATTGCAACCTTGAATTTCCTTCACATTTCTTTAACATATTATTATAATAAAGAGATTTAGCCTCCTTTATGTCATCCTGTATCTCCATTTTACACTTTCTAAACCTTTCCTTTAAATGTGGATCACTGGGATGTTTTTTTATTCGTCTATAAAGCTGGTTTCTTTTATCAATTTTGAAACATAAGTAGTCCGTAATCCATGGCTTTATTATTTTTTTTATATACAGTCGGTAATTTGTAACATACGCATAAATTTATATTGTTTTTAAAAATTACTAGAAAATTATCAAAAGCAGAATTCACATTCCTACAATTATATACATTTGTCCAGTCGGCCAAGGCAAGATATTTGTTCATCTTATCATAGTCAATATTCCGAACAGACTTAACATGATGTTGCAATTTACAATCTTCTGATAACGATAGGTCTAAACTAATTGCACAGTGGTCTGTAATGTCAATATCTAGAATCTCGGATATAATATTTATTTTAAACCTCTCATTTATTCTAACGCACACATATCAATACAAGTGGCTGAATTATTTGCTATTCTTGAATTAATATTTCAAAGCCGTAATTTGCCAAAAGTGTTTTGTAATTATTAGTTTGGTTATTGATAGTTAATAAATCTATATTAATATCTCCTATTAGAATTTGGTCGCATTTACGATCTAGCTGAATAAAACAAGTTTTTAATTCGTCCAAAAATATATCCAAAGAACCACTATGTAATCTATATAATGATAATAAATTAATTTTTTTATTCTACCACGTTAACCCCAGCTGCAGTCACAAAACGCACGTAATATGTTTCACAGTGAATATCACTATTAACATATACCAAAATTCCACCAGATCTATAGTCGTGATTACAATTTGAATATGAAACAAAACTTTGCAATTTATACAGACTAACCTCATGCTGTTCGTTCCATATTTCAGATAGAACAATAACATGTGGTAGAGAATCACAGGTTGACAACCAGGTTACAAAATTATCAAAATTTTTCATAATGCTTCTAATATTTAACTGTAAAATTTTTAAGTTACACGACAGCATTTAATATTCTATAAAAATTACTCTTTCATAAATTATGTAAATACTTGATAATATAAATATAACAATCTGAATCATGTTAAAAGTTACTTGATATTGAACTACAACTTACTTAGGTCTATTGTGTTTGTGATTTGCACCACTGAAGCTCCATCATCCCTGCGCATTAGGATCCTTCCACCCCTCAGCCATAGATATTTGTAAGCCTTGGTCTTCCTTGCCTCTCTAGCCATAGCGTATAAGCATCTTCGTGCAGGACATAGTGATTCATTAATATAAATTATAGAATCAGAATCCATGCCAACATCTCTACAGGAAAGATTCCTCTTCACACGCCTTTTCCGGAGAAATTCTTCCTTGTCTATCCTTCTGACAAATTTCATGATAATTCCCCGTGGACCTCTATCTGCACGCTTGCCTAGTCGATGGCAGTTGTCAATCATTCCGTCAGTGGCGTTCAAGTCCAGCGCTGAGCCAATGTCTTTTACGACGTTTATAACATCCTCATTATTTTTTCTGGTATTCCATGTAATTTGATACAGTTTACCCTAGAGTACTGTTCAGCATCCTCTAATCTTGCCTGCAGTTCCATAACATGATGCTTCAATGCTCCGTTCTCTGCCTTGAGTTCCTCCATCTTTACAAAGTAGGTTTCTAGCTTATTAGCAGTTTCACTTAATTTCTTCATGGTATCGTCCACTTTTTCATTCAGATGTTCATACGAACGATTAAAGTCAGCTGCCATATCCTTTTGAGATTTTTTCACATTGTTTATCGTCAGCATGATGTCATTTAGTGTAAAACCCCCTTCAACAGCTTTAGCATCAAAAACCAGGCTTTTCCGTCGCTCCGAAGCACATGATACACATCTCCAAGAAACATTTTCAGTTGATAATGTCTCAATATCAACCTTACTCATCTTCACACAGGCTGCAAGAAATTGTAGCTGACATTCAGAACATACGAGCTTCAGGTGCTTTGTATTAATAGACTTGCTGCATACACCACAAGAAGACATTTTAAATTCAATCAATCTAACTTTAGTGGTAAACCAAAAATCTCTAATAGGAAAAAACCAAACGCACTATCACACGAAAATAAGACTCCACAAAGTATTTAACTTTTAAGCCGGAACATATGTTTACTACGAAAATAAAAACATTGAACTTTACCCTCAACCTTATCGCTTCCAACAAACCCTACGTCTTCACTCCACGAAGTCTGAAACATGGATATCATTACAATTAACATCCTGTCTCAAGCTGTCAGCTTTGTGCGTTTCATTACAAACTAAAATGCTATCATCTGATATTAAATTTCCAAATGATAGGAAATAAAATCAGTGGATTAGGAAATTAAAAACACAAAAAGATGTTTTTCTACATTTAATATATTTAACTGTATAAATCAGAGATACCAAAACTTTACATTTTCTTTAAAACTATCAACAAAAATTGAAGAAATTATTGCACACTACACTATATCCACCTTATCAGGCTAAGTATAGAAAAGCTCACAATATCAACATTGTACGTCAAGATAGGCATTATTTTAAATGCTGAACCAAATGAAACTTCTTATTAATACTTTAATAAAGTATTGAGAAAATAAGTTGCTTACATTGGTTAAGAATTGATAAATTGTTTTCTTATTACCGTAAAGTGTAAATAATAGAGTTTATGCTTTCCAGCGATAAAATGAGGCTGTACTGAAATTCATGAGACTTAAAATATGAGAAAACTGATGATTTTATAAATAATTTGAACTGGGAAATTGATCCCAGAACTTCAGAAGTTTCCAATGAAATTGGAGTAGAAACAATTTTTAAGTTTGGAGTTCTATTGCCAGTAACAAATAACATTTTTAAGCAAATCAAGGTAAATAAAAGCAGAATATAACAACTTTTTTTTAAAGAAACAAAAAATTTGAAAATCAACCACTGGCAAAGATTGTTTAGTGAACCATGTACTTAATTTACAGGGAGTATTACAATAGCTGCTCAAAATGACAACAGCAGCTTCTTGCAATAGACAATGTTGAAATTTTTTTCAACCATGTTCTACAGCATTTGTTTTTTTGTGTTTCAATAACATAAAATTTGTTCCCTCCAACTCTGTTTCAATTAAAATACCATTTGTTTCAGTTTTGTTTTTCCCAGCTCTCTTTTCGATTATTAGTATTTGTTCTTCCTAACTCAAAATTATATTTATTTGGCACTTTTAATGTTCGTTTTAATTTTCTGTTATAGGGTTCATTTTAAAAGTTTGTGTTAGTAACTTGTTACTGCTAAAGACGTGTTAATAATTCTGATTTATGGTACTTATTTCCACTTCTTTTTACTGGATATATTTATTGCTTTTACCCAATAATTTTGTTTTAATTTCTGAAAAAAGCTTGCTTTCTTAAATATACAAATTTCAGAGAGATAGAAACCTTACAATTTTAAATTGACTGTTAAAAATTGTTTAAGTGAAACCAAAAAATATTGACATCAGATATATAGCAAAAACATTATTTCAAATTTACCTTGATACTGTGCGGTTCGTATTTGGTAAGACATCTCGTCCGTAAGTGTTTCAACGGGTAGTTGCAACAAGGCTTATAATTTATTAAAACAAAAGAATTTTAGAAAAGGGACACTTAAAGAACCTAGTTCTACCATAAATGCCATGTAGTTGCTATTAATAAGAAATGAAGTACAGAGATAATGTTGAACTTTTAATTTATTTTCAACTTTGTCCTTATTTGACTAGACGCTCTAAGAGGTTTACATGTTCACTACTAAGCTCAGTAATATCTAAAGATTAAAAATGTTTTATTTCCTCCGACAAAAGTAGTTTTTTTTTAGTGAAAAATATCGAACTTTGTATAGTATTTACAGGGCCAGATTTCTAAATAGGCCGAGTAGGCTGCAGCCTAGAGCGGCAAATTTTTTTCTTTTAACTGAAAATAAACCCTTTGGATTTTAACAGTAGAATGTGTGGCCTGTTATACACATTAATGACATGATTTTTATGTTGCTACAAGAATCTACACATTTTTAAAGTGCTCTACGAAGCGATGGGAGTGCTTAACAGTAATTAATATAGAAGGAACTTACCAGAAGAAGGCAGTACACAAATTGCGTCCTACTCGGTGGTCCGCAAGAGACAATGCTTGTCAAAGTTTACAAGAATCGTGGTAAGAAATACAAACTGCTTTTAACAAAAATTTCAAATAACACGGCAGAAAAGGCAACGACTATAAGTGAATCCCGAAGAATTCTTTGAAGATTGGAAACCCGCATTTATAGTTTGTTTCTAGAGCACTGTACTTTACAGGATTCATAAAGTATGCAAACCATTCAAAGTGAAACTGCACGTTTTGATGGTGAGAGATTTAGAAGGTTATTTTACTTAGCACAGAAACCACTTTCATTACTTTGAGGACTTGTCCATGGATATAACAATAAGGATAGACTACGTAAAAGACAGCAAAAAAAAAAAAAAAAAAAAAAAGAGACGAATAGCCTATAACGAGTTTGAAGACAGTTTACTTCTTGAAAGATTAGTATGAGGAATTGAGGAAAAAGGCAACTAATCTCCACCACATCTACATACATGTTTTGGATTCTGATTTCGTTGAAGAGTACACCCACTTCCAAAAGTACTGTGTTGCAGGTGCAGGAATTTAGCTCCAGCAGAAAAAATCGTTGCAAGGAATTTTGAAATTTCTGAGATGTAATTTCTTAGATGATGTGTACCCGAATTCGTACATCACACTAAGAATAAGACTGTGCATACATGCTGCAAATTGTGCTGGAGAACGTAGTTTTTCCTGTCTCAGAAAAGTTTAAAATTATCTATGAACCAGCATTGCTCAAGGTAGGCTGAACTCACATTCTTTACTGTGTTTTAAGAAATAAAAATAAATAAAATAAGACAACAACAATTAATTCTGTAGTTGAATAAAATGAATCTAAATACACAACTAAAAGGGGGCGGCAAATGGGATCAAGCCTACAGGCGGAAAACTTCTAAATCCAGCCCTGAGTATTTATGTGTGTAGTTTCGAAAACAATTTTATAAAATTGGGACTACAGTACCAGGACGAAATTCATTTTTAACAACAAGCAGGCTGAAGTACATTATTAAAATTTTTAACAATGCTTTACTTAACGGTAAAATATATTTAAAATACAGTAGTTGGCGTTTATTTTAATTACAGGTAATGTTATCAATTGGTTAATTTTATCACTTATCTAACGTTCCGATCATTTATATCCTGTTACAAATGAAACATACATCTTTATTATTATCAGTCGTCTGTACTTTTATCACTTTTTTCTGTCAGAGTGACAAATAATAACTTGGCGCAAACATGACGCATTACAGAAAGAGCATTAAACAGTCTGCAGACAGTTTGTGTAAAGTATAAATTGAGTACATAGAATATACGTATGTTAAGCACTCGCAGTAGGCTGACCAGTAGTAGGAGGTATGAGCCATCAATAATTTTCTTATAGTAAATTGTTTTTGTTAAATGTCAATCATTTCATTTCTCAAATTCACAGTTGTGTTTCTGAATTGTTAAAAGTTAGTGCTATATCACTATTTTGCGTGCGAGTGAAATTTAGGTTTGTTTCAAATCAGAAAGTCATCATTGTTTACTAAATTGTACTTAAATTAAGAGTTTAGTGATCTGTATTAAATGGATTTAAATCATCCATTCATTAAAACAAAGTTTTTGTGCACATGCAATAGACCTACAATACATTAATTATTCATGGTGGATCCACAAAAGAAACGACATGATTTAATTTTAAAAGATAAACATTAAATTTTAGAGCGTTTCAACAAATTATGATAACTGAGTCAGCGTAATGAAGCAATGCAGTTAAAAATTTTGCAGCCCCTTTTGTGTAAAATTGTAAAAATCGTGATGTTATTGAATTTGCTCAGAAAGGAAATGTAAATTTAAATTGTAAGAGAAAATGTATTGGAAAAGAAAGTCGGGTCAAATACGCATTAAACTCGTGGTTTACAAATGTTCGTGAATAGCATGTGCACATAGATGGCCCGTTGAAGCAACAAAAAGCCGAACAATTCAAAAGCCTTAGTGTAATAAAAATACTGTGCTATTTGGTAAGTATCAGTTTATGTTACTACTGTGTCTGTATGAAATGTTTAGTCCTAACCATTGTAGAACTAATGTGAAGAAAACAATAATACCAGTACTAAAAATCATGTACTTATTGTTGAACGTAGAATAGTCAAGGTCAATATTTTTGGGTAATAACACAATGATATTGTTATCAGTTTAGATTCGGCCCATTGTGATCACAATAAGCGGCGACTACTGTATATACAACCAAGCTATATTTGCTTTTATCTAAGGATATAAAAATTAAATTATTTTATTTTACATGAGCATCGTAAATAAATAAATTTAGTCTAATATATTTGCTGAAAATAATTTCTGACTAAAATTATAATTTTCTGTTGTATGTATTGTATATCTATAGCATAGGTCACAGATGGAAAGAATGCTAGGCAGGCAAGTATATACCTGCAGGCCATAGACAAATACTTGCATAACATCAGCTCTACAAACAGAGTCCTTGCACTAGTAAAGTTATCAATCGTGGTCGCTTATTGAACTGAATATAAAACCATTGTGTAGTACATTTATTCTATTCCACGAGAAAACAATGTTTTTTATTAGCATTTTTTTTTTTATCTGCAACCTATAATAGTTACATAATTATTTTAAGTACAAGTAAATGAGTATATATTATTTCCATCTATTTCTATACCTGTCATCTTAGCAACGGTTAAATTATACATAAGAATGTAATGCATTTGTATAAAACTATCAAATTAACAAATTATGGTTAAAAAGTAACACACATAATAGGAAAAGGAAATCTTGTATACAGTACCTATTTTCAACTTTTAAATTCTAAATAAGTTATGAACGATAACACTCATGTACATGCTGAAAGTGCCTTGTTCATTTTAAGGTAGAGTTTGCATGATTAGTGATAAGAGCACACTTAAAAAACAGCTGCCATACTAATTTTTCCATATATTGCTATTTTAGCAATAACTTGAACAATTTTTCACAACTTTAATATAAATATTTTTTATTTTGAACTCTTTGACTAGGTGCAGGCATCCAAGTTCTATGACTAGCAAATTTTATGTTCTATAAACAGTAGAGAAATAGATAGTGGTGAAAAGGCAGACAGACAAATTTTTCCAAAAACCATGATGATAAAAACTCTCACAAAAAAAAAAAAAAAACAAGACTAGAATAATGGATTCTTAAAAACAAGCTAGTAACATAAAAAATAAAACCAAACTTGACTTGTAAAAGAAAAAAGTATTAAACATGTAACTGAATCTGTGCAGTTATGACTACATTTTTCATACAATAAATGGGCATACAAGGAGATTTTTGAAAATTTACCACCTATATTACTTAAAATCAGATTTAAGATCAGAGTCCTGAGATCAGATTTTGTATATCTCTTTACATTTTTTAAATAATAGATGTGGTAAGTTTTGAAAGACTCATCATGTTTATATTAAAACTAGCTGGCCCGACCCGGCTTTGCACGGATAGACAAATCAACCTGATACTAATAATTAGCCCAAGTGTTTTAGTTCATTGTAAAAAAAAAAAAAAATGTTCATTGTAGGCCTAACCTAAAATTATATTCAGTTTTTGATCCAAATCAGTTGTTGATCAAAATCAGCTGTTTTAAGTTTTTCATACGAACAGCTGTTTTTTGTGCCCATGATAAAATCAAAAGAAATCTTTCTTCTTCTTCCTTAATATTGACCTTCCATAAGATTAACATTGAAACTTTGAGGGCCACTGGGGCATAGCCCTTATCACTAAGGGGTATGAAAAATAGATGTTAGCCGATTCTCAGACCTACTCAATATACTCACAAAATTTCATGAGAATCGGTCAAGCCGTTTCGGAGGAGTACAGGAACGAACATTGTGACACGAGAATTTTATATATAAGATTATAAATTTAGTTATATGAAGTGATTACACACGCAAATGATATAATATGCCTATGGATCTATAAATCAATATTTACGAATATTACTACATTTATATTATCGTCAATGTGTTGCAGCACCGATCCAAAATCTGAAATACTTGCTCTTGGGTAAAACCATTGGACACCTGATATAAGCATAATTAAAAATTATGTTTGTGTTGCAATCGGCATAACAACTGCAACTCTATCTCATTCCAGAGTTCTTCGGCATGTCCATATCTAAAGACTTAGCTTAAGTCTGTGCTAACCTTACTAACAGTTAGTTCTTGTTTGGCAGAGTTTAGTTGACTAGCTATATTTATCAACAGAATAATATTTACACTAGGTTTAACATGTTTATATTGAATCACAAGATGTCTTTTCTCAAATTAAATAAAGCACTTATTAATAGTAGTAATGTATTTAAAGTTAAACACTATCTATACTATATTAGGGATGTGTGCATACAGTTTTTGTAGAATCAAATTTTAACAGCAATTGAATACATTTTGTTTTTATTTAGAGGAAATATAAAGAGTTTTTTTAACTAAAGCAGGGAAATGCTTTGCGCAAAAAAAAGATATCTGTGTAAGTTTTGAATTTGTAAAGCAGAAAAGAATTTGAAAGTGTTGAGTTATGAAATTTAATTTTAATTTCTTTTCCAAGTCAGCAGGAATAAATATGTGCTCAACATTCTCTCTGATTTATAGAACATTTTCTGCAACCTAATGGGAAATGAAATAAATTTTTAGAAGGCATAACTATATTTGTAACAAAAATTAATATCATAAAAACTGTAATAATCTGCACCTGCAGATTCGAAACTGGGCATTATCAAAGGACAGTTGCAATACTATTTAGTCTTGCTGGATTCCAACTTTGTCAAAACAAAATTTGGAGTGTCATGAGTTCTGGAAATAATTGTGTAGTTAAACATGACAACTACAATATATAGTTCTGAATATATGTTTACAATAATATCCAGAATCTTGGGCTTGTTAACTGAATCTCTAAAAAAACAATTAGACCTGAAAGAAATTGTCAGAGAAATGGGTATGCATTGTTTGACTACTGGGCAATATAATTCAATACAATAATTTTATAAGATGGAGGCCTAGTTATAATTACAAGAAGTTCAGATATTTTTTTCGAGGAATAATTTTAAAGTAGGCCTTACATCGAATTTATGTAATCTCAAAGAAAGAAAACTTTTGATTGTTTTTGTATAAAAAATTATTAAGTAATGATAAAACCAATGCTATTTTATTCCATATTAAAAAATTGAGTCGAAAACAATTGATTTTGTTTATTTTTGTAATCAAGTAATACAAAAAAAAATAAAATTGTAACATTATTTTGTTAGTCATTAGTCGTTGTTTATTGTTATTTATTGAACAAAAAGCTAAACTTCTAATCTAACGCAATATACAACACTGTATTGACACAGTTAGATAACACAGTCATCATCCATACGACTAATGCACCATAACGATTAATGCATGCATAATTGTAGCACGCACCGGAACATCATTGTGGTGAACTATATGACATATTTAGTTTATATAGAATCAGCTGTTCTAATATTGTTGTATCACATGTTTTATTGACCGAGCGTAAGCGAGGTCTCCGTTTTAACTCGACCGTTCGGCATTTCGTCTGTGTGTCTGTCTCACGATTACGGCCAAACGCCTTGACCGATTTTGATGATTTTTTGCATGAATGTTCCTTATTCCTAGGCCGAGCCATGTATATATAAGGTTTTTTTCCATTTTTCATTTTTAACCCCTTAAATAAAATAAAAATGGCGGCCGGACCGTTTCTCTCAGTGTAAGCTTTTTTCCAAAGCCAGTTTGTGGCTTAACCGTAAGTCGAATTTAAAAACTAATAACATTTTGCTAAAAGCAAATTAAATTTTAAACAAAATTGTATTCTTGATTTTTTTCCGTATCTCTAACGGTAAGCTCACAAAATGGCCGTAAACTTCGAATTTGTTAAAAATCGTCCAAGTTTTTGTATTTCAACCATGTTTTTATACGTTTATTCTAAACCAATTCATACGTGTTCCATAGCTTTTTTGTAGATAAAGGTTTAAAGAATTCATACATGCCAGTAAAAAAAAATGATTGAAGTAAAATTAAGAAAGTTATTAGCTCAAGAAACAATCACGTTCAGTAACGAAAGGAAAATGTTTAACTTTAGGCCTACATAAAAAGTAATAAAATTTTTGTAATTTTTTCCAAAAATGTAAAAAAGTTTTGTAATTTAGTTCTAAATAGAATTGTATAAAAATATTTATCAATTTCAAATTTATTATTTTGAAAACACCAGTTTTTATGTTCCTACTACAAGACTGCTAACAAAACTAGGCCTGTTTTGAATTGTAATTCAGGAATATATCATTTGCCCAAAAATGACATATTATTATAAGAAAGTGTAGAGGACAAATCAAAGCATTGAACTGTATACGTGTAAATTATCATTGTAAATTTCATAAAAGTATTTGACTTAGCTTTACTTGAATTACAAAATGAAATGAAACCTTGAAACAAAATGCGGCGATAAAGGACATACAAAAAATGACCGTAGCACACCGTGGGAAGTGTTGGTACATGGGTTGAGATCACTATCACGACGTTTTAACATCGTTTGTTTTCATTATTTCTAATATTGGAATATGATATGGAACTTAAGTTAACTTATGATACATTGTTAAGTTTGAGTTATTTAAGTATGTAAATATTTAATTGTATGTTGTCCCTCTATAACGCGATATTTTTAGCTACCTTACGCATTATTAACCTAAATAAAGCACAATGCCCCTAAAAGAAAATCTTTAGCAGTTAAAGCTCAAGAAAAGAAATAAAAACGAGAACTAGAAATCCCGGAATTGCGGGAATTGTAAATAATGTTTCACTGGCTAAACCTTGTGCTTACTTACTTACTGGCACACTATTTTTAACCTAAGCTCAAAACCACATTTGTTATTTCAACGAGCGAGGTCTACTGTTCACAGAACTACTAGTATCTTTGGTTTTGAATAGTCACATTTAATTCTGCAAGAGAATTATTATGTTGTATAATGCCTTAGTTACTTAAAAGTTTTACTTTATTCCATTACAATGGCATGCATGTATGTGATTTTGTGTTATGTGTAATATGATGAAGGGATACCTGAAAATAACTTGATGATGGCTGAATATCCGAAACGGCCATCATTTGAACAATGAAAGAACAGAATATTAAAATTACAAATTCAATTATTTATTTTTTGTTTGTTTTATATTTTACTCTCCTGATACAAAACCTTTCTATTTCTTTCAAATTTTAATATCATTTCCTTTACACAATACTATAAAGTCCATAAAATGTATGTTAAAATGCGCCTTTGAAAAATAATTGAATTAAAAAAACACGAACCACAAACAAAACTACCTATTATTTTCATTTTGCCGTGTGAACAATTCTTGGGAATTTAGTTTTGTGACATTTTGTTTTGAAATCTAGTTTTGCCGTGCAAAAATCACTTTTATAGAGACTATGAACAGGTTTCTATCAAATTTCCATTTTCTGTTAAGTTTTGTGTATATTATTTCAATCTGCTCCAGTCTGAGCTTAATTGTTCTCTGTATGACTTTAACCTTTTTCTATAAAATTTGCTATGAAAGGTGATAAAATAGTTTATCATGTTAATCAACAAACAAGCAAACATAGCATAACTCGACCCAAATGTGCTAACTTTAAGTTATTGCAATAGTAATTTAGTTTGTTAACCCTAGAACCGGCAGACGGTATATAATGTACCGTCACTCCAACACATTTGTAACGAGTGATTGTATTGAATATTTGACTCACTAAAAATCTTCCAATCTCAAAAGACAAACACCATTGGAAAGGTAATGTTTCAAACTTTAGTTTTTGTATTTACAATTTCTTTCTAAAACGTATATTTACATACGTAATCATCGTTGCAGTTTTTAGTTTTCTACAAATCAATCGGTGCCCGAAAATTCATACAAAACATAATGAAATAACTCAACTTTCGTCAATCTCTAAAGCCCGCCCAGTAGGTTTTCTTAGTTAAACCTATGTATCGATGGATTCATCACAATTTTCCCTCAAAATCATCCAATCAAAAATCGGACAAATAGTTCTGAAGTTGTTGGGCGTTTTATAGAAACTTGCAATTGGTCAGTTTTCCAACCAATAAACAGCGTTATTTATTTCACGTGATATCTGTGTGACCTCAATCGTTTTTTAGAGATATTTTGGTATCTTTGTAAACATAATGCTTCAAGCTAACTTTCCCTGTCAACCAAATATGCTATATTTGAACAGTTTATTGTGTAGGACCGTGGGAAAGTGACTGCTAATACAGTCTCATCTAACGTTTGAATCTGAAGCCTAACGGACTTTTACAACATGGCTAGACATAGGAGTTTACGCGCACATCTTGTATTGATTGAACAGACGAGAATTTTCTATACTTTTTCTAACTTTTGTTATTCAAATAATTCTAAGTCAAACACTTTTATGAAAAGATAATTTACAAGTATACAGTTCAATTCTTTGATTTATTGTCTACACTTTGCTATAACAATGTTTCATTTTTGGGCAAAGCATATATTAGTAAATTACGTTTCTAACTTGGCATACTTTTGATAGCAGACTTGTAGTAGGAACATAAAAACTCGTGTTTTCAAAATAAGAAATTTGAAAATGTTAAATGTTTTTATACAGTTATATTTAGAACTAAATTACGAGAAACTTTTCTACATTTATAGAAAAAATTACAAAAAATGTTTACTACTTTTTATGTAGACTTAAAGTTGAATTTTTCTTTTTCGTAACTGAACATTTTTCGTTTCTTGAGCTAATAACTTTGTAAATTTTACATCTATCATTTTTTTACTGGCACATATAAATTTTTTGAACCCTTTTCTACAAAAAAGCTTTGGAACCGTTTTGGATTCGGATTCATTTACTATTTTTGGCGAATTTTTGAATAATTCGCACACACCAAAAAATCCGTTTTCGTTAAATCTGCCGGTTCTAGGGTTAAATACATATTGAGCTTGATTTGTGAGATGTAGGACAATTGAATAAGAATGGTGCAGAAAGAAATGGGATATTTGTAAAGCTGAACAGATGTGAAAGAATAAAAATTAAAATAACTGAATCAATTTCTCACAAGTACTTGATATGAATGCTATTTTTGGTCACGGCAGACATCCGAGCGGTAATTATGGACTCAGGTAGTACTACTCCATTGATGCCCTGTTGATAGAAAAAGAATGGTTGGTAAACTGCATATTTGATGTAACCCGATAAAAGAAATTGTAAGGATTTCTGTGGTCATGACCAGCAATGCGTGACCAGTGGCCGTACACAACCCCAAAAAAAGGTCATATATTTTGTGTTTCCTGTCCTGATAGCAAAAACATGTTAAGTTTGTTCAAGCCCCTCACATGTTGAACCAATTCATTTGTTTTTATTGTTCTTCATAATTATTATTCTACAACATTTTGATTGCTGTACATGGTTCTAATTTTATTCATTTTTTTTAAGTCTGTGAACCGCTTAAACTTTTTCTAGTCTCCAAGTATTCAATAATTTTTAAGTATAATGTATTTTATTTGTATTCTAGGGTCTTTGTCCATGCTAGCTTCGCTCACCAACCTCTGCGGTGACTTGTAGCGAAGCAAATGGAAACTGATTACAGTAATGTTTTCACTGAATTGACGATTGATTAGGTCACAGGCACTTGGATCGCGGTAAGGTGGTGGGGGTGCGGTAACCTAGATCATGTTCATGGGTCAGGTCTTTTTTAAATAATAGAACGAAATAAACCTAACCTAAAAATGCTGTCGGTTGTTAAAAATAATTAACCGATTCTATATTTGCCAAGAAGGTTGCTATGGTAATAAATAAAATGTAAATGCTTTCAAGAAATGTGTGTTGGTTCAGAATGGGCCTAAACTAAAATTGTGTTTTAATATGTAACAACAGATGTTATACTACAGATAATTATAATACAGAAAGCCTATTTCGTTGATTTTAGTTTGTTTACTTTTTTTTGTTTACAAAACCTAAAACAAGCTGTTAATTGTGAAGAATAACAAAACTGATTATAAATTTGCTAAGTTGGTTGCTGTGGTAATGAATGTAAACAAACATATGTTGCTAAGCTTTTGATCCAAATCAGTTGTTTTTACGTTTTAAAATCAAAATCTTTTCTTATTGTGCGTCTATGACCCCATAAGCAGTTTTTGTTCAACGTTGATTCTATGTCAGTCAGTAAGGACTGTTATATAAAGCCACTTATAAATAAAGGTTTCTATAACAATGATAGGCCTAATTTAACATAACCAAACAAAACTTAGCAGCTAATGTTAACAGTGTTTAACAGCTGTTTCATTTTGCACCATTTTTTTTTAATAACCCATAACTCTTATAAAACTAGATCAGAAGTATTATTGTGTTTATTTACACAAAGATGTTTAAAATAAAATTAATGTTACCATCTTCAGTGATCCATCAGCTACATCATAACAATTTGTTATAAACTGTTGAAAAAAATAACTAGCACCTTTTACTAATAGAATGTGCATACATCCCTAATAGGAACAAAATATAATCAAAACAGCCTTAGTTATATGACTATAAACACTATTTTATGCTATTAATGCAAAATTATTCATTATTTAATTTGACACGATCCTAGGATTTGCAGCTTTTATTTTATTTAAAAAAACAAATATCCACATATGATCTGCAATAATTTGATGCAATATTTTCTAGTTCAATTTAAACTAGTTCAACTAGTCTAAAAAATACTTTAATTTCTCAAAATGTGTAGTTATATTGTCATTCAAATCACAAAGGAAAATTTGTGTTAAGCATAAGATACCCAATCAAAGTAAAAATGTAAGGAGAGCATGAGAGTTGGTAGAAAATATTCTTCAGTTGTTTTCCAATTGAACTGTTTATACTTAGCTAAGACATGGACGATTCCTAACAGTTTAACTTTGCTTGTTTTTGAATTTGGTATGTGTCCCTCAATGAAGAATTAAAGCAGTAGCTTAACATAGTGTTTTACATACAAATTTAATATTTGTGAGGCGGAAAGCAAAAAGAGACCTCATCGCGGCAATTTCCGGTTTTTAGTTTTTGATGTTATTGAATTAAGCTTTAAATAACAAACAATTGAGTGCAAAAATCATATCTCTATGATTTTTTTATTTAAGTTACGGATTTTAAATTTTATACAGTTAAAATAGGCAATTTGAGAAAAATGCAATTGAAATATTCAAAGTAACACAAAATCTTTATTTATAACATTTGAGAAATGAAATTTGTATACAAATTAGCTTAAAACGTCCTCTAAAAAATTACATAAAAAAGTCTCTCATAAACTTCCATCTTCATTATTTAAGTGGAACGTCTTCGACGCTTTGTCGAAGGTTCTGGGACAGGTTGAGGGCTGTCAGGGTTACTGCTGCCAGCTTCATCGATGTTTTGGGGTTCAGGACCAAGGGGTTATTGTTTAGACAATACATTAAATTATCTAAAGTTAATTAATGTAATAATTAATAATAGTTATCAATAGTAAATTATAAATTATAAAGCTTAGCTTTAAATGCATAGTTTAGGTAGGTTAGTATAACTACTAAGAGTAGGTGGTTTTTAAACCTGTAAAGAAAAGGTAACTGAAGTTGGGACAGGGATTTTTATATCCAGAAAACGTTCTCATTTTACAATAAACTCGTAGTAGTTCACTTCGTCTCCGCTAGAATTCACCAGAGAGTAGTTTTTAAAGTATTGCCTTGTTATCTGATGTGTTTAAGAAAAGGGACCTGTTCGCGGCCCGTGTTATTTTCCCATAAGCACGAAGAGGTCCCTTTTCCCAAGCTACTTCAATGATTGTTTTTAATGTTTTATCCGTTTACAACAGTTTGTAATCGATTACAACTGGTAAAGGACGAAATGAAGCATATTAAACCGCAAACAATATTCAATATTTTTGACCTCATTTGATGAAACTGCTTGTACTGACTGAAATTTTCAGTTTGCAGCAATGAGGTCCCGTTTTGCTTTCCGCCTCACATTTATTTTAAAATCTGAAATGGCAGACAATGAATTAGAGAAAAGATAAAGTGTTACATGACTTGTCTCAAATAGAGCATATTGTTCCCAGATTTAAGATGACCATTTGGAATAAGACCGAAACTGAACTTAACATTTCAGATATATTACAGGGTGATTCGGTAATGTTCAGGAGATAATTCAGGGAGTGGTTGTATGGGTCAAAATAAAAAAAAACTTCCTATATCCTATAAACATATGTTCGAAAATACTTCTTTTACCATCAGCTGTTTTTTTTTTTTACTAAATAATTTATATCTCTGGAACACCTTAACCGATGGAATTGAAACTTTGCTTGTTACTAATCAATGTAAAGGCATAGTTTGAAAAAATGAATTTGTTCCAATAAGCTGTTTCAAAATGGCAGACATTAAAAAATGTTAAATGAAAATGACTCAAATTAGTTTGATGCCTTTCAATGAAATAGCCTACCTAGTTTAGGCAGTTATACCATTAGATAAGAAATGAAATGGGTTACAAATTTTATTCTGACATTTTCATAAAAATGTACTGTTTTTTTAGATAAAATGCCAATCTTACTTGCTTCAAAGTCTTCCTCTAGTAAAACTGCAAGATTGCTAAATATAAAAAAAAAGAAAATTTTGCAGACATTGTGAAACAATTTCAAAACATAAACTAGTAGGAAAGCGTTAGGTCCTATCTCGGTTACAAATCATCGCTATATAAATGGAGATGTTCGCCCTTAGGCCTCATCAAGCCTGTATAGAGCAACCTTAATTCACATGATTTTTTCTAGTACCAAAAATGATTCGTATCATTCCCTTTCCAGGAATTTTAGGTCTGTAGGCATGCTGTGTATGCCTTAAACATGTTTAAGTTTAAAACTTATAATCTAAAAAATGTGCTGCACTACAGTACAGTGCCTGAAGAATAAATTCAACCAATGTCACTTCAAGAACTTAAATGATAATTCTTTTAAATCTGATTAATTGTAAATGCTAAAATGATTTTTTTTTGTACAGTAATATCAAAATAAACTAAATTCATAGTAATTATATATAATATGTTAACAATAATTTATTCTCAATAAATCAATTAAAATAATATATACATACAAAATTATAATAAATATATAATATTAAATATAACAATTGGTAAGCATCTATCTATAACAACATTAAATATAAAAAGAAAGTTAAGTTACAATGCAAAATGTTCCATGTATAAAAACATTAATTTTAAGAGATTCGATCAGCATTAAACATTTTGGTATAAAGAACATAACATTGTTTTCCTATTAAGCTGTACACTGGCCTGGAATGAATTCTTTGGTGACTAGAAACTGACACTTAGGTTTGCTATGAGTTTGCAGCTAATTTTAGTTTGTTCATTGCTGAGATGTGTGCAGATTCCTTTTCTTCTTTTTTCTGATTACGCTCTTCAAATTCTAACCTGTTTAGACAAATAAAACTAAGTTATTATTTATCTTTTTCATAATGTATTAGATTAAAACTCTGCCTGTCCCGCAGACTGATTTCTTCAATTAATTATGCTTATTTTACATTGTATATTACAAATTTCAGTATAAAAAAGCACTAGTATCATTAATTGACAGGACATATTAATTTAGCTTTAATTGAACTTTAACTCATTATCAATACATCATTACTGAACAAATCTTGTTGTAAATCCTGGTGTCTGGAAGAGTTTCTCTGAAAAGTTTGGGTCTAAAAATTTGTTGTATGTCAGTCATAGCAATTTTTTTATGAATAATCTTAGTTTTCAACCTTGAGGACCAGTGTTAAGTGTTCTCAGCACAATCTTGGAAAAATGCAACAAAATGGAAAAGTTTTCAGAATAACTCGCTTTTAATTCTTTTTTGAGGAAAAATAATTGTTCCTAACTTTGATCAGCATACAATTTCCTATAAGTTTGTCAGTATCATTTTCTAAAATTTCTAGAAGGTGATACTGGACCGTCAAAAACTACTTAATATTTAGGAAATTGATAAATCACACACTACAAGTGTTTTAAATAAATATTGAGCTTGACAAGTGAGAAGATAACTTGATAGAATAAAACTTAAACACAGAATCTCACAACTAATACGTGTATTAACTCAAACGCGTTTCAACAACTACGTCACAGCGATGGACAAGCTACAATAATCAAACTATAACAAACCTAACAATGTGTATAAAAAACAAAACTACGAGTATTAAGCCTATGTTACAACAGCAAGATGTTAACAACTACCTAGCCTTATTTTAACTAGCCTAATTACCTATCTAACTTAAACAAAATTACTATACTAATATTAATATCTCACAATACATTTCCTAACATTAAAATAAAATTTTGTAAAGGTCCTAATTCATTATTTAGAACTATGTTACGGTATTTCTTATTATAAAAGTTCTATTGTGTTTAGTTTTGTTAAATTTTTCAACAACTTAGAGTTTTCTATTTTAAAATGGTATTATCATCTGAACATAGTTTTTTGCCACCTTTTTCAAGATGGCTGTAAAAGCACAAGGGTCCCAAGATCGAAAACTTTTATTATTCATAAGTATGGTCTTCTTCTATTTTTTTACAGAAATTTTATGTAGAAATATAAAAATCTGTTTATTTTCTATAGTATTTATATTGTTTTTAGGTGGAACATTTGTCTATTTATATCTACATAATTGCCAGTTCGGTTGAGGCATTTTTGTAGATGCTGTAACAACTTTTGTATGCCCAAATAATACCAGCTCCGCCATATAAGCATTGAACCTCATCTTTCACCCGTCTTCATTGCTGGCCAAATAAAACTTGGGAAACAGGTGGTAGTCACTGGGTGCTAAATCCAGACTATAGGATCGGAGTGTGAAGATGTCCCATTTAAACTGTTGCAGAAAAATGAAATTTTGGCAAGGGTTGTTGTGGAAAATTCTTACACCCTTGCTCAGCTTTCCCCTTCTGAATTGCCCGTTTTAGATTTTTCAGTATTTCACAGTACCTGGCAGTATTTAATGTGGTAGCAGCAGGCATAAAGTCGTCCAACAATACCCACTTTCGATCCTAAAACACAGTTTCCATGACTTTACCAGAAAACTGGTTGTTTAAATTTTCACGGTTTGGGTGAAGAGGAATATTGCAACTCGAGTGATCGTTTTTTTGGATTTGGATGTAAAGTGGAACGCCTAGGTTTCGTCACCCACAACAATCAAGTCCAAAAAGTTATCCTTTTAATTTGAATAGCGGCAAAGAAATTTGCAGGAAGATTCAACTCGTTGCCATTTGTGATCTTCCGTCTGCATTCGTGGTACCCATCTTGTGCTCACATTAAGATGTACTAAAATGCAGAGATCATCAAGCGTCATCTGCCAAACTTAACGCATGGTTTCCTCACCTTTGCAACTGTCAGTCTCCCACTCCTTTGTTCGTCGGGAATTTCAGTAAGACCGGCAGTAAACTCAACACCACTTGTGAACATTCTTGACATCCATGCATGGCTCTACATTCACTTCTGTCAATCGCAGTCTCCCACTCCTTTGTTCATCGGGAATTTCAGTAAGACCGGCAGTA
>JAGFPH010000414.1:456751-468334 GCA_018207615.1 Philaenus spumarius | reverse complement strand
TGTACCAGTTGTCCCTTTGATCGTATAGGGAATCGCTGGTCAGCGTGTATTTGCACCGACTTAGTAAAATTTTGGAAGACGTGACTGGAACTGTCGATGCAAATGGACGCTACCCATATACCCAGAGCAAATTAATTAATCATCAACCCTAATTTAACCGATTGCCCTTTGCCGTACCCTGCAAATCCGATTCTGCCAGCTTTTAACAAGCGCTTAATTAATTAATATAAATCTAAACTATTGCACTTTAACTTTAACTAAAACACTAGTCACCATTGGTACACGATAGGCTACTAACCGAATCGAACTTATTACCGCTTAATACTCATTACGACTGCGCGATTTGTTATATTATCACGTTACGCGGTTACCGATTATAATAATAAATTAATTGGATTGCTTATGGCATATTAACAACGGATTAGAGTGAGTGTAGAACCTGGACGCCGACGGACGTTTTAACCTGCCGCTTACGTCTACTTGACGGGTCGGCGCTTGGCACTAGACTGATTTCTGGGTCAATGTCAAACTACAAGGTCGGTTCTGACGCGCATGCGCGCAACTAGTCTAGCTTTAGGCAACAGGAGTTACGGTAACTCGTTGCACAAGAGTGAGAAATAACAGTACAATTGTGCGCAGATTCGCGCGTGGAAAGAGCTGTAGGCCGATGTGCACATTTTAAAACGATGATTACGTATGTAAATATACGTTTTACGAAAAAGTTGTAAATACAAAAATTGAAGTTTAATTCATTTCCTTTCCAATGGTGCCAGTTTTATTACGATTGGATAATTTTAAGTGGGTTAAATTATCGTTTATGCAAATATATGCAAATTTTATGCAAATGTGTGAAGTTGTTGCGTTTGCGCCGTGAAACCTGGTGTTGTGGTGTCGTATGGCCGTTATAAGGTTAACCCTTTCATATAAATCTTTACTGGTTCCAGAATAATTTTTCGAGTGAAAATCATTATGGTATTGGAGTAAAGTTACAGTAATATTACTGCCAATTATATCTTTTGTTTAGGCAACACAAGCAATTGTTTAAGATTTTGGTTTGTAGGACCTCTTTTTAGCATTGTAAGGCATTCTTATTTGTGAAGCTTGTCCTGATTGTATTTGAGTTAATTAGTGATATTGTAATTATAAGGCATGTTCATAAACTAATATTTAAATTTTAGCTGGACTGAACACAGTTTCATGCTTGAGTGGCCATCAATATATTTACAAAACTACTGCTATTTTTTTTTACTTTCTCCACCCTATACATAGTATATGGAGAAAGTATTGTTTTCGTAAAAATGTTCGAATTTGAATTTTCAGTTGAATTATCTGTTTTGGTGCTCCCAGAACCCCAAAAAATTGTTTAGTGCAATTATCTGTGTTGGTGCTCCCTGAACCCAAAAATATTTTTAGTGAAATTTTTTGTTTTGGTGCTCCCTGAACCCAAAAAATTGTTTTTAGAGTGGTGTCTGTCTGTCAGTCTGTCTGTATGTATACACGACCAGAGAGAACACTATTGGTCCGATTTTCATGAAATTTGGTATGTAGGTACTAAACCCTAATATCTCCAGGCATTTTTTTCTTTTTTTGGAATTTTTAATGTTTAAGGGTAATTTACCACTAAAAACCCATAAAAAACGACAAAAATGCAAATTTCTCAAAAACGGCTCTAACGATTTTGATCAAATTTTCAGTATTTATAGTGCTTAAGATGCCAAACAAAATGACACCACCCGCTTTTATCAAAACTTCGGTGTTTTATAATTATGGGGAAATGTTTAAAAATAAAACAAGTTTGTGTTGTCAATCTAGCATCTTGGCGGCTGCCACACGGGGTAGCACCACGGTAGCGAACACGGCCAGTAATTCAAAGGTCGCGCGATCGAATCCCGCCTGGGACAATAATTTTTTATACGATTGACGTAGGTAGAATATTATTTTTTTGTTTTGTTCTAAAAAGTAGTAAATAAAATGATTAAAAACAATATTATTTTGACTACAGTAAGTTGGGAGAAAGTTTGTGTCAGTTAACTGATACCGTTTATTTTCTTTCAGAATGCGTTTGCCTGCCGGTGTATGCAGAGAACAATGTCCACGGCAATCGTTTTTCCCGCCAGTTGCGCGGTGTGATTCGATTTTTGTATGCAAAAGGATCTTCACCTGCTGAAATTCATCGGGAGTAGTACCATTGACTATATAAGCATTAATGCTTATATAGTCAATGGTAGTACCTTGTGGACTTGCATTAATAAGTGAAGATAGGTTAGAAAGTGCCGCACAAATGTGCATGATGAAGAGTGTAGAGGCAGGCCCAGTATTCAGAATAAAAAAATCATTGAACATTTATTTGTTTATTCAAAAAAAATTGTTTAAAATAAATTGATTGCAACAAACTATTTACATTTTTACAAACAAACAAAATACATGTTGCAAAAGCAACCCCTACAGGTTAAAAATATTCAAAACCTAACAGGTTATTCTTACTACATATGTGTTATTTTAAGCATAATTTGTTAAGCAAGCCTCAATAGGTTTATTTGCAGTAAAGTAGAAGATAACTTAATTAGTTCAATATTATTAAAAAAATAAAAATAAACGATACCAGGAACTGGCACATACTTTCTCACAAACATATTTAAATTATTAAACAGATTCACTGTGACTTGTAGGGTGGGGTAGGAGAGGTGATTTTTTATTAAAGTTGGAGATTAACTAATAAATATTATTATTATTATCTAGAAAGAAAACTATTCGATCGATTTCGATTATTATTTTTTATTTTTTTTATTCATTATTTTCCCTGTACAAAAGAATTGGTAATACTATTAACTGTTAGTTATAATAAAACTAAATAATAATATGTAACTTTAAACAATTATTAAACAACTTATTAACTTAAAATAATTCAAATTGAACTTAAATACTATTATACAATAGGCCTAATTTCAACAATATTATAAACTTATAAACAAAAAATGAAAGAAATCATAAAATTACCCTTCTGGTACAAGGAAAATGTAGGCACTTCATTTAGGCTTTAATAAGCCTGTTTAGAAGCTACCCTCATTAAGAAAATAAACGGTACCAGGAACTAGCACATACTTTCTCACAAACACATTTAAATTACTAAACAGATTCACTGTGACTTGTAGGGTGGGGTACCTAGGAGAGTTTTTTTTTTATTAAAGTTGGAAATTAACTAATAAATATTATTATTATTATCTAGAAAGAAAACTATTCGATCGATTTCGAACAAATTTGCACCAAACACGTCAATTAGGTCTTTATAGATGCACAAAAAAAAGTTTTGAAAAATTTTGAAAAACAACCCCCTTTATGGCCAAAAAACCCCCAAAAATCAGTTATTATTATTATTATTAGCTAAACGAGAATTTTTAGAAAGATGCGGTTTTTTGCATATGGTAGGGCACATTAAAGGCTACAAATAAGCCAAATTTTATCAAAATCGTTAGAGCCGTTTTTTTATAAAAAAAAAATAACTGATTTTTTGGAGGTTTTTTGGCCAAATAGGGCGTTGTTTTTCAAAAAATTTCAAAGCCCTTTTTCGTACATCTATACAGGCCTACTTGAAATGTCTGGTGCAAATTTGTTTGAAATCGATCGAAGAGTTTTCGCCATTTCGCCAAAAAAAACCCCACAAATCAGTTATTATTATTTTTAGCTAAACGAGAATTTTTAGAAAGATTCGGTTTTTTGCATATGGTAGGGTATATTAAAGGCTACAATTAGGCCAAATTTTATCAAAATAGTTTTTTTTTATAAAAAAATAATAACTGATTTTTGGGGTTTTTTGCAAAAAAGGGGGTTGTTTTTCAAAATTTTTTAAACCCGTTTTTCCTACATCTATATAGGCCTACTTGACATGTCTGGTGCAAATGTTTTTGAAATCGATCTAATAGTTTTTGCCATTTCGCCAAAAAACCCCCAAAAATTAATTATTATTATTATTATTATTAGCTAAACGAGAATTTTTAGAAAGATGCGGTTTTTTGCATATGGTAGGGCACATTAAAGGCTACAAATAAGCCAAATTTTATCAAAATCGTTAGAGCCGTTTTTTTATAAAAAAATAATAACTGATTTTTTGGAGGTTTTTTGGCCAAAAAGGGGGTTGTTTTTCAAACTTTTTCAAAACCCTTTTTCGTGCATCTATACAGGCCTACTTGACATGTCTGGTGCAAATTTGGTTGAAATCGATCGAATAGTTTTCTCTCTAGCTTTGTATACATACAGACAGACATTTTGTAAAAACCACTTTTTTGGACTCAGGGGGTCCCAAAACGGATATTTCCACAAAAATCTCAACATCGATTTTTTTGCGATCACTATACTTTCTCTATACTACAGTATAGTGAGAAAGTAAAAATAGAAATCAGTCCCAGAGCAATGAAATATGGAGAACTCTAATAAAATTCAAAACATTACAAACTAATAAATAACATAAAAACAAACGAAACACCCAGCCCCAGGCAACATCGACATGGTATAACAAAACAAACTAAACAATTTAAAACCTGCAGAGAGAAAGAGCAAGTGAAAGGAAAAGTAAAGTGATCGGTGATTGAGGATTAGTGCTCGGGCTGATGCATTCCCACAAGTTGGACGTACATCTATCTACATGATTGTCACAGAAAAGCTCAGATATCACAAATTGTGTGGACGGTGAGTACCGAAAATGTTCACTGACCAGCATAAAAAGCAAAGAATATGCAGTGGACTAGTGCTTTTGGACTGCTATCGACAAGATGGAGATGATTTATTTTCCCACATTGTTACGGGTGACGAAAAGTGGATATCCTACACCAACGCAGAAACTCAGGAGGCGAACCTCTATGTAGAGGGTTAAAGAAACTGGTACAGCGTTATGAAAAGTGATTAGACCTGAATGGTGACAATGTGGAAAAGGGAAATAGATATGTAGTAAACTAAAACTGTCAATAAAAACCTTTTCTGACGATTATTTTAGTGATTGAACAACCCTTACTTTATGAATATCCTTCATAGTTATAATCTGCTTCTTATAGTCTTGTGTTTTCAATGTTATGTTTTGGACTATTGAGTGCTCCAAGCTGTACCAGGCAATGATGACCAATCTAGTTTTTCAGTTTAAAAAATCACATTCTTAAATTTTTATAACGTTTTAGTTACACAATTGCCTGACAGTTCTAACACACCTTAATACCAAAAGGGTTAAAAGTATGTGGATACATACTGGTGGATACGTATTCAAAGTGAAACCAAGAAATACTTGTAGGAAACATTAAAGTACTTAAATATTTTACAATTCCCCAGCATATATATTTTAGTGGTAAAAAAATCGATGCTGTAGATTAAGAATCAAACAGCTCACAACAGTGATTTTCATAACTACACAAGGATTTCAGGCTGGAATTCCCATATTTAACAGACTTCCAGAGTCTTTGAAGCAAAATCCTAATTTTGAGTTTCAAATCAGGGATGAAATAATTTCTGCTCGAGAACCTTGTACTAAGTGAATGAGTTTGTCATACCTATTACACATTATGAATTTTATTCTTTCAAGTGTGTATTCTGCGCTCATCAACCCCCACGGCGAAGTAAATGCAAACATATTATTATATACTCTGATATTTTCACAGAAATGACAATTGATTAGGACAGAGACACTTGCATCAGGGTAGGGTAGTGGGGGTAGCAGTGATCTAGATGTTGACGCATGCACAGTAGGGCCAGGGTTTCATAGAGAAGAATTATAACAATTCAAAATATTCACCTAATTGTAAATAATTCAACGAAAATGTAAACATGTATGAGAGTGGGATAGATGGTAAACATGTCAGGAATGACATTCATTCAATCAAAGACGATACACCCGCCACCTAGCGGTAATTATTCGCAACGCTTAACAAGACGTAAAACAACGCCAAATAACAACTTTCGGCTCTATTGCATTTAATTAAAAATACTTCCCGACCTTTTCGACTTATAGTTCCTATATCAAAACGTTTCAAAATTAATATATCCATCCACGAAAATTAAAATATCAACCCAATACGAAATCATTCGATGAAGATTAACATTTGAAATCAAGAATCCAATAGGCCAATCCGATTATAAATCAAGCGGAAGATGGCATAAGAAATTCAAATACGAGAAAACTACATTCTAAATAGAAAATTAAATATGGCCTACAGAAGGAACCAACCTTTTTACATATAAAAAAATCTTTGGCGAAAACATAAAATAAGCACCGTTGCGTCAGTATAAATATAAAACCCAAGTCCCGACCGATAAAGCTCAATACGACCACAGCATCTTTACTACGTAAGCTCCTCCCGTATGTGCTGTGATCGGCTCCCGTGAATTTGCTACGAAATTCAATTAGTATGCCTAAATTAAGAGAAATAAAGTTTAGATAATAAGATGTTAACTGTAAAAAAGGAGTTATTTAAGTGTTTTCTTTCATTTCTTTAATTAGCTTCATTTTATCACACCTTTAAAGTTTTTTTATAACATTTCTACTTTTCAAAACAAATTAACTTAACAAAATAAAGACATAATTTCAACAAATAACACTTAACAGCTCACCAACACCTATTTACACTTACAAATCCCAACCCCAAAAGACATCAAGATTAATAAGGCATTATGATCAAGTTCCTGAAAACATTGGAACAGCTTAAAAAGAAGCATTGTTATATTTTAGTTAGCTTACAGTCCAGTGCAGTTTAGCTGGGGAAATTTGAAAGACAAGATCCTGATTTTCCTAGTACTTTATGAAATAACAAAAGTGTAGTGCTATTTTTGTACAACAATTACTTGTTTTAACATCCAAGAAGAAAAACTAATAATTTGGTGAGATCTTTCCAAATCTCAATATCTCTCTTTAGGTTCTTGCAATCAAACCTATTTGTGTAAATATCAGAACCTAAATTTCGATAAAGAGTTAACCCTATCTTGTTTTTCAATTAATGACTGTGAGATTGATTAACTGTATATATATAATTTTTGAACATTGTGCATAACTTAACCCTACATATGGCAGTGCTATAGCAAAAATTAAAAAGCCGGTTTTTAGCGTTTTGCAAGCATTTCTTTAAAAATTATTAAAAAATAGTAAATGAACCACAATCAAAAAGTGTTCCAAAGCTTTTTTGTAGAAAAAACTTCAAAGAATTCAAATATGCCACTAAAACTTAGTTTCTTTTAAAATTGTAAAAGTTATTACCTTAGAAAGCAAAAAATGTTCAGTAACGAAAGGAAAAAGTTCAACTTTAGGCCTAAATAACAAGTAGTACAAATTTTTTGTAATTTTTACGTAAGCCTAAAAACGTTTTGTAATTTAGTTCTAAATAGAACTGTATAAAAGCATTTATCAATTTCAAATTTCTTATTTTGAAAAAAACAGTTTTTATGTTCCAAATACACGACTGCTAACAAAACTAGGCGTAGTTTGAAACGTAATTTTCTAATATATGCTTTGCCCAGAAATGAAATATTATTATAACAAAGTGTAGATGAAAAATCAAAGAAAAGAACGGTATACTTGTCTCTTAGTTCACAAAAGTGTTTGAGTTATCTTTATTTGAATAACAAAATTACATCAATGTAATGAAAAGTCGCCGGTCGCAGGAAGGGTCATATGAATAACGTAGGAACCCACGCGCAAGACGGTCTACCAGACTGCCCTAATTATGTACTTTCACTGCTGTCTGGACAAACAAAACATTGGTTTATTCCAGTTTAATTCCCACCGTTAGAAAGGTCAAACTGATCTCTACAAAATGGTGTACAGAAATCTGTCAAAACATGTGATATAGTGGGCGTTATCTCGGTTGACAAATAGGCTGTTTCATTGGTTGAAAAACTGTCCAATCGCAAGGTTTACAGAAATCGTCGTAAAAATTCAGGTAAAATAGTGACATCTGATTGGAAGGCACTATTAGAAAGATAAAATCTTGACGAATCCAATGGTATTTTTATAATCTCGATTGTAGATGGTCTTGGACATGAAAGAAGTGGGAAATAACAGTACAATTAATTATTGTATGCATATTCGCGGACGGAAACAACTGTAACCCGATCTGCTTATTTTAAAATGATGATTACGTATGTAAATATACGTTTTACAAAAAAGTTTTAAATACAAAAATTAAAGTTTAATTGATTAGCTTTTCAATAGTGCCGGTTTTATTACGATGGGATGATTTTAACTGTATTAAATAACGAAATATACAAATTTATGCAAATTCTCGCTATTGTTCGAGCTTGTTGTGTTCTACGCCCGAGAGAGCGTCCCAAAGGGCAGTCTGCCATTTACAGGGTTAAACTCTGTGATTCCCTTTTTCAACACTACACACATACATCCATATCAACACCAATAAACATTTTGTAGGCCTACTATTCATTTCAACTTTTACTTAACCTTTGTACATATAAATATTTAATTTTTGTGACATTTAAAAAATATTTCATGCTTGTTTCATTTGTCCTTTGGGAAGAGTCGGCACCAACCTCCCGAGACAAGTTTCTTGTGTCTCTCTTATGAAATAAACTGTCATAAAACGAATATTTGAGCATTTCATAATAGCCTAAGCTATTATTTATAAACTTTAAACATATTTGTGAAAGAATTTTGATCCTAGTTTATAAAAAGGATAATTTTATTTTTTATTTTTTATTACTAACCTTCAATGAACAATTCATGAACTTTTATTTAAATATAAACCTACTGTAATTTTGAAAAAGACATATAATTAAATTGTAAAATTAAAAAAAAGAAAGAAAGTAAAGCTACCATTTTATAATTGTTACTTGTGTTGACCATTCATTCTTTTACGTATTTTCAATCTTAAAATAACTTGTTGTGTTGTAGTATTAACCTAACCTTAAATAGCTGTTGGTTGCTGTGGTAACAAATTTGAATGCTTTTAAGAAACCTGTGTTGGTTTAGTACAGGCATAACCTAAAATTGTGATAACTTTTAAGCTGTTTTATCTGTTATATGGGAGGAAGTAAACTTCTGCATTTCCACATTTTTACGGTTCAAAATCAAAATGATGCAAAATACTTTCTTAGTGTGCGTTTATGACCTATAAGAATATACCGTTCAATTTTAGTACTTTTATCGTAAGCAGTTTTTGTCTACATTGGTTCTATGTCAGTCTGCACAACATCGTTTATACTAGGGGCTCTGCCCTTGCTCGCATCGTTGTAATAAAAACAAATTACAGTATGTATAATCTGATATTTTCACTGAAATGACGACAATGATGATATAAGTTTGATTGTAATTTTTAACCATAGTAAATTGAGTGAAGTTATGATGGTGTAAATGTTATCCATTCTTAAATTAATTTGGAATGTATTAAGTTCTTTTGCATGAAATTTTAAATTGTAAGTAGTATAAGTATCAGATTAGTTTACATTTTTCTCTTTTTTTACACATGCTATATGAATTGTGAATTTGTCGATATTAAATAAATAGATACCTTTGGTTCTTTCCCTTCGCTGAATTGTATAATTTTCTGAGTTGTTGGCAGGAACTGAGAGCAACCGGTGTAAGGCGACCTTGCAGTAGCATCTAGGCCTAAAGCTGAAGAACCTTCTTTCTCTACCTCATACTCCAAGTGCCCTCTGTGGAAGTGTTGTCGTGTCATTAGTAACATCCGACCCACTACATCAGTCGTTGATACTCCTGCAGTCCTCTTCACTTCTCTGAAATAAACAACAAGCCTGATGTGCTTTGCTGTTTTAACCAAACTTACTAAAAAATTTTCATATTTATATTTGTCATACCGACTATTGTTTATTTACATATAATTTTTTGTTCAGGGTCATTCCATGTCAATTCAACACAGTGATTTGCCATGACCTTTTCCAATTTCAAAGAAATTTTGCAGGGAGGTTGCCTTTATGTAGAATAAGAAAAATATCAAATTTTATTAAATTATCTCTATTGGTTAGTGAGTTATGACTTCATGAAATTCCCAAAAACGAGCCAAAAATGCACGTACTTGAAAACTTTAAACTTAAATTGCGCCTCTCCTACTGAAGATACAGAGCTGGAAAAAATGTAATTTTAAAGAATTTTTCATGGCCTTTAATATGACATATGACACAATATAGTCTAGAGGAAAATGATTTTTGCAAAATCAAACTAAAATTTTTGATTTTGAATTTTTGAAAATGCGCCGGTTTTAAAAATTTGAAAAAAATTAAAATTAACCTTTATATACTTATAAACATATATTGTAAATTTAAACTTGGGATCACAATGGGTTCTAATATAAAACTTATTTTGAAATCTGCCTGACAGTGAAATTTTCCCTGGCAAAGTTTAAAATAGATTATTTTAATGAGCAAAATACTTTTCAGAATCTGATTAAACTTGAAAATCTATAACCAGTTTATAAAAATACTTTTTATATCAATCTCAACATAACTTGTTTGAACTTGAAAAGGTTATTACTATTCTCAATAGAAGTCTGACAACACACAACAGGCTCAACAAAAGTGATCACTGAGTAAGAGACAAAAGAAAATTGAGGAACGTGGTAGATTGGATGTTAAAAGATTTTGCAAATTTACCAAGAGAGACTAAAGTTTGTGATTCATGCAGAAAAACACTCTCATCTTCAAAATATTATCAAGGAGAAAGTGAAATTGGTGCGGTTGGCCACGTGACCCAGGTTTTTCAACTCCATCAGAAGACGTGAGTACGTTAAATGCAGTTGGCAACTTTGATCCAGATCGCCATAACTTGTCATCGCCATAACAGTAGTGCATACATTAAATGCTTCTCTCCATGAGTTAGGTGAGTAAAGAGTAACCTATTGATAAACGAAAGTTGGGTAGATCTAAAAATTATTCTTCAACTAAAATTAAAAAAATCAATTCTGCGTTAAAAAAAATTTTCACTAATGTCAAAGAGCCATCATCTGATGGCTGAGGTATCATTGAAGGTTCACTTTCAAATGATCATCAACTGAAAAAGTAACTGCATTACAAGACCAACTTTCAATCAAGGAAATCATTGGTTATGTAACCATAATATATGAGAATGAGAGGTGGTTAGGCATATGTTTTGGCGAAAGAAGAAGCAGCTGATGAGGTCAAGATTTCTTTCTTACACCTAGCTGGTCCATCAGCTTCTTTCTCTTATCCTTCAAGACAAGATGTGTTGTGGCTTCCTGCAAGTCATGTCTTATGTAAAGTAAATCCAGTGACCCCAGCGGGAAGAGTTTATAAACTCAATGAACAAGAGACATGTAAAACAGTTAAAGCATATAATGACTACATAAATGATTTGTAGTGTTATGAAAGTCCTACATACAAGTTTTTGTAAATATAGATTTAAGGTGAGTTTCTTAAAAATAAATTATGAGTAAATGTTATATAGTTTTATGGGTTTTAAGTATAGCTTTTGCTGAGAAACCTATGCAAGCTTATTTATGAACAAAGTTTTATATTAGAACCCATTGTGATCCCAAGTTTAAATCTACTTATATAAAGCTAGACGGTAACACTGATTCATTGACATTAATTATTAGGCACTTCCCGTAATAAGACCCCCCTCGACCT
>JAGFPH010000414.1:446644-456741 GCA_018207615.1 Philaenus spumarius | reverse complement strand
AGAATTTAACATTTTTTAATTTTGGAAGCACCTTTTGGGCGGGAAATTTTTTTCGATTTTTAAAATTTTTAAATTTTTTTACTTTGAGCGCGTTTTGTAAGAAAACGGCAAGAGATAGCAAAAATTGTTAAATACAAAAGTTGTAGAAAATTTAATTTCAGACCAACGATTTTTCATCAGATTTAAGATCCAATCATCCAGTTAGCCACTATTCATCCGAGAAACGAAGGTCCGCCCAACGTTTTTAAAGCTAGCCGGTTTCACTGATTCACTGACATTAATTATTAGGCACTTCCCGTAATCGTACCCCCCTCGACCTCATACTTGAATTAAAGCTCTCGACGAGAAACTTTATGGAAAATTGCCAGAATTTAACATTTTTTAATTTTGGAAGTACCTTTTAGGCGGGAAATTTTTTTTCGATTTTAGAATTTTTAAATGTTTTCACTTTGAGCGCGTTTTGTAAGAAAACGACAAGAGATAGCAAAAATTGTTAAATACAAAAGTTGTAGAAAATTTAATTTCAGACTAACGATTTTTCATCAGATTTAAGATCCAATCATCCATTTAGCCACTATTCATCCGAGAAACGAAGCTCCGCCTAACGTTTTTAAAGCTAGCCGGTTTCACTGATTCACTGACATTAATTATTAGGCACTTCCCGTAATCGTACCCCCCTCAACCTCATACTTGAATTAAAGCTCTCGACGAGAAACTTTTGGGAAAATTGCCAGAATTTAACATTTTTAAATTTTGGAAGCACCTTTTGGGTGGGAAATATTTTTTAGATTTTTTCAATTTCTTCAATTTCTCACTTTGAGCGCATTTAGTAAGAAAACGGTAGGAGATAGCAAAAATGTTAAATACAAAAGTTGTAGAAAATTTAATTTCAAAGAAGAGATTTTCCGTCAGATTCAAGATCCAATCATCCCTTTAGCCGCTATTAACCTAAGAAGGAGCTCCGCCAAACAATCGTTCAAATTTCCCATGTTAATCTTATGGAGATAATTTTTAATGAGTTTCAGTCAGCTGCCAAATAAAACAGCTGATTTGTGCTCGGTCACCTATGTACAAACGAGCCAAAGATTAACAAGATTCTTTAGCGAATTTTCCAACTGCGAGCGAAGCGAAGCAGCCATCTGAGGCCGAAGGCCGAGGCGGGGTTGGGACGCGAAGCGTCCAGGGGCAGAGCCCCTAGTTTACAATATATGTTTATAAGTATTTAAAGGTTAATTATTATTTTTTTCAAATTTTTAAAACCGACGCATTTTGAAAAATTCAAAATCAAAAATTTCAGTTGATTTTGCAAAAACCATTTTCCTCTTAGACTATATTGTGTTGTATGTCATATTAAAGGCCACGTTCTTCAGTAGGAGAGGCACAATTTACGTTTTAAGTTTTCGAGTACAGGCGTTTTTGGCTCGTTTTTGGAAATTTCATGTAGTTATAACTCGCTAACCAATAGAGTTAAATTAATAAAATTTGGTATTTTTCTTAATCTATATACATACAGGCAACCTCCCTGCCAAATTTTATTGATTTCTGAGATTGTCAGGTTCGAAATGTATTAAAACTGTGTTGATTTGACATGGAATGACCCTTCAAACTTACCGTCCAATAGTTAATTTTGTTGCATAATTCAAGACGGCAGAGTTTAGTATTTAACCTTTATTTAGTATTCAAGGATCTGTTTTCTGCATTAAAAGGGGGTGGCTAGTGAAATGACCTTTTAAAATTCCCTGACCAATCTTACAAAAAGCACAAACAAAACCATGCTAATTTTATTTTAGTAAATCAATCAAATTATATTGGTGATCAAATCAATTTTTAGGGAATTAATTAAACATTTATTAAACATGGTGGTATTGTAACAGTTCAATATTAGTACTAACCATCTATGTTACTGTACCAACCACCTGCAGTTGCAAATTACACATTTATCTCTAACAATTATTAATTAAACAAAGAATTACTCAAATTATATTTTATTATATTATAACAAAAGAAATAACTAATTAGTTTTTATAATCCAATTACAGTACAGATTTGCATTGAATATTTAATTAATTGATACAAAGATACCCAAATTCGAAAACATTTAATAATAAAACTAACATTTTTAAAAACAGCACGTTATAGAGAAAGGTTTCAAGGTCATATCACAGCAAGGGTATTGAAACAAGCTGCCATAATCACTCCCGTAACTTGCCGATAATTGTTTTTACGTATCAGAATACGAAGTTTTCTTATTGATTAATTTAGAAGTTCATCTTATCTTTAATGTTTATTTTCTCAATTAAAATGTTATTAATCTATGATTTTAAATAGTTATTTTTAACTATTTTCCTTAGAAGTGTTATTTTTTCCCTGACCTTAACCAAAATTCCCTGATTTTTCCAAAAAAGTCAAATTCCCTGACTTTTCCAGGTTTTCCCTACTTTCCCTGTCGCTAGACACCCTGAATTAATAAATAAGATCATATGATTTTTGTATTGGTATATCCATATTCTGTTTTCTGTTAGCAATTTTCAGTACTGCTAGTGTAACTCTTATTAAAACTCAGTAATTAACTCTGATTTCCCTTTTTACTATTACAATTTAATTTATCAATTTACTACACCATATATAAGGAACTTAAACTTTTAGTGAGAAAACTGTACAATTAGATTTAACGAAAGGGACAAACAGCATAGTATCAATGCTTCACTGAGTGCTCAGTCTACAGCTATAGAAGACTTATACTAAAATTACAGGCACTCATTTATCAAGAAATACAGTCCAATAAAAATAACTAATTAGTACAACCACGTTTCAACTATTTCAGAATCCTTTTCAAAGTACATTCAAAACAGAACATGGAACATTATTTAGAGGAAAAAAATCTTTGATTCCAACCCATTATCTGATACAATAATGGACATTACGTAGATAATCACAGATACGATTCCTACAGAAAACTATTGGCACCCAGTAGTCCGGTTTTAGACAGTGGGCCTACTAAATGTATATTCAATGTGCTTACCTCCTTGTGTGTAAAAGTGTTGTTTAAATGTGTACATGTTTTTATAATCTGACATAAAAGACAATAATCCTGAATGCTTGAAAATATCTGAAACGACAATTGTGAATTACTCAACAAAATTTACTATTGGACGGCATGTTTCAACAAAAAGTTATATGTAAAACATTATATTTAACATTGGTTTAGGTTTAGATTGTAGTTACAGAAAGAAAAACTACAAAACGGACAGAGAAAAACATTTGTTTTGATTCTTGTACTACATTTTTAATTCTGACTGTCTTCTAAAAACAATTAATAGCTTACAAAATAGTTTTTAATTTTCAACATTTTAGCCCCCGGACTAGAGAATTTTAAAAACTGGCTAAGTAGGGACAATACATGATTGGTCTTATAGCCAATCCAATGTAACATTGTGTGATTACCGCGGTTTCGGTTATCCTAAGTACGCATCTTCAGACCAGATGTTTTTGTGTTGTGTCTTTTAAGTGTTTTTGACGACCTTATGTAAGGATATTCTTCTATGATCTGAAGATGGGTTAGGATATCCAAAACCGCAGTAATCACACAGTGGTACATTATTAGATTGGATATAAGACCAATCAGGTACTGTACCTGCTTAACCAGTTGTTAATATAAAAAAATGTTTAATTAATGGGAGAATTTGTCTATGGTTGCATAGCTTAATATATAAATAAATCAAGCTTTACTTGTGATAACAAAATTACAGTATTTCCAAATATGAAAAAAGTTTATCTTATATAAGTTATAATAACATTTTTTTAAATATCTCAAAATTTGTGACATATAGCTCAAATGTCTCTTATTATTATTTATTCAAATGTTTTTCATGTTACCCAATATAAATTACCTAACATTTGACTTACTTGTATCTGCCAGCAGCTTTGACTAGATGATATGTATCCACTCCATCGGCAGTCATTGTGATATCGTCTAAGCAAAATACACAAATATCATGGCTGAATTTTACTTTTAAATCTATTGAGATGTTCAGAAATACGTTTTCAATAAGAAATTATTATTATTAATTTACAAAATATAGGCTTACAAATAAAAATTAAAGTACCAATTTCTCATAAAAACCAGACAAATACCAAAGTAGGTTGGCACTTTTAAGATTTAACAAAATTCAAAATCATTCCACGATAACTTACAAAGAAAATTTCCAAATACATTGTCAAATTGTAATACGGTTTGTTTTGTAACAGACATCTGCAGAGAGTGTGTATAAGCAATGTTTTGTAAAAAGTTTTATAGTTTTATCAAAGAAAATGATCACAGATACGCCTAAAATCGTGAAATTGGTTAAGGATGTTCTGGAACAAACTGTTGAAACATTAATTAGAAAATGAAATTATAAATGATGTTTCTGAAATAGTTCCACAACTTACAAATTTAACATAGTACTTGCATTGTATTTGGATAACCTAATAGAACTCCGATCCAATGCAATATTTTGTCCCACTGGAAATTCGACTTTTTTGGCGCTATCTATTGGGGAAACGAAGGAAGCTGTTTGAAACACCAATGCTTTCTCCCTAGCGCTACCTCGCGGCGCGATCATGAACTATTTTCGCGACAACCTTTTTTCCGGCACACATCTCCTGTATGGATGCAAGATCTATTTATTATTCATGATCTATGGTACTTGTTAAGTATTATTTTCAGGATTATGAACGTAATTTTAGATGCATAAGCTGGACGTTACTGATTATAACTCTCAACTGAGGTGTCAAAATTTTAAATGTTAAAATTCAATGATTGCTATTCCGATATCTATTCTATTCTAAGATAAGTAAGCAAAACTGTTTAGTTTTTTTTTTTTCACTTCTCTGGAGAAGACCCATAAACAACATTTTCTTTCAATTTCTTTTCAATTCTACAATTAGGTGTGGCTTCCTACATAAAGACCAAATATGAGACTGGAGACTGTTTCATGAACAATTTCACTAAACAGATTAAAGAAACAATGGATTTCGAAATAAAAAATACATTTAAAGCTGTTGCTTTCTATACTGTAGAGATGGATCTGAGTAGAGATGTAACAAATTATAGTTTCATAAATATTGTTTTTAAGTTACACAATATATATGTTAATATAATAATTATTGCCATATTTATTTTATATATTGTAAGTTTTATTGTCACATTTTATATGTATTTATTATTACGTACTTTGTGTCTGTTTTATGTCAATGGCTTATAACTTTTTGATACTATTAGCGAATTTACATAAGAAAGATTAGCTATTGCAGTGACTCTTACGGTGAGACCTAAGGTTGTAAGTTGAAATGAGCACCGATCATGGTCCCTAGAACACGTTTTGGGGTGTCATTAAAAATTGTATGTATGTATTTATATATGTGTTCACACTCTAACGGCAGCATTTTACATCCAATTTGGTCCAAATTTGGTACACACTTTGCTTTTCCAAATTGGTCCAACGAGTTTGTTAACCAAAAAATCCAACAACCGGAAGCCCGTTTTTTGACCAGACATACCAATTTTTTGAGAATGAATCCTTTTTGGTTTTTATTCTGGTTTCCCCAAAATCAATTAAAACATAAAATACCATAAAAGTACCCGGTTAAAATTCTTTTTAATCCGAGGGCGATGGCCGGGATACAAACTCCATAATCCGAGGCCGCAAGGACGAGGTGCAAACTCACAAAGCAAGTTTTTCCGTCCCATCAGATTTTTATTTGTTTGCACCCATGAACGAAGCATTGGGAGTATAGATTTGATGGCAAAGAACATGTGAAGGCAGCAGTGAAAAACTGGCTTTGACGTCAAGACAAAGCCCTTTTTGCTGTTGGAATAAATAACCTGTTACATTGATGGGACAAGTGTATAAATGTTGAAAAAGTAGTCGCAATTTAACTTTTTTCAAATAAAGCATTGTGAAAATACGCCTATTTGTCTTTTTACTTATTGAATAACACTTGAATAATGTTTGTCTGAATTTTAATAATATTTGATACGAAATACCTTAGTTCTATGTAGTTCTATGTTGGCCTGTTTATATGAATTATATACATATTATAAATAATAAGCATTTGTTATAATCTATAAATTTGAATTAACTGTTTGTACTATAATGATGCATACCATAAAATATGTAGTTTGTCCAAAACAAAGACAATAAATACAATACAAAAGCCTCTCCATATAAAACTGGGAGACACACAAACAGACATGATGAAATGATAAAGATTGTTTTTTTTTTTTTTTAATTATCATAATGTAAAGTCTCGGACTGGAATATAGTAAAACAATTTAAAATAGGTATATATTACCTGAGCACTGTCATCCAAGCCTTGTTTATATCACTGTGATGACTGCGGTTTCGGGGTACCCCATCTTCCGATCACAAAAATTACACTTAAAACACAAAATAAAACTATTTCTCTCACTAGTGAAATCATCGTAAAACCATTTGATACACACAAAATGATGTACAACACACAAAATAAAAACATGACTTAAAACAAATTTTACCCGGGTGAAGGTAGGCTGACTAATGAAGTTAAGTTTTACTGCTTGCGGAAATTGGTGAATAAGCGTGTTACAGTTCGCGAACAGAAGTCGCTTTTTTTCTCTATGTCAATTAAGGTGTCAAACACAATATTGGATTGGAACGACGACTCATTCAATAGATACTGTTTGTTGATAACTGCTTAGAACCAAAAAATGGCTGAACAGTTTTAGTTAAAAAATGAAGTTAAACATTTGTTTTGTAAAAAGGATCTATCACAGGGTGTCCACAAAAACAAATTTTCAAAATTCCCGTATATTTTCCGCATTTTCCCACCAGGACACACAGAAATTATTGCATGATTTCATCAATACTTCGGCATTTAAATACGAGCAGAAGTAATAAAGAAAATGTGATGATGTTTTGTGAATGATGTAAACAACAAAAAAAAGTCTTAGGGGCGAAGTAAGATGAAAGTGAAAGATGAAAGACACTGTGCAATTAAGTCAACCTTACTATGCCTGCTCCTCTACTCATAAATATAAGTTTGATTTGAGTATTGTATTTACACTACAAATACAGTAACAGTATAAAACATAATTTTAATGTTTAGGATACACAACTACATTTCCTACAGTCTGTTCGTTAAGACGTGATACTCAGAGTATTAAGTATAAAGGACTTCTCGGAACTCAACTCACCCTCCCAACCCTCTCGCCGAGCCGGCCAGAAGCAAACAATGACTCACCTATTGGCGCTGTTCCACAGTACTGCAACTTTTTTTATTCCAAGTTTATATTAAAAATTTTCAAGTTTTTTCAACTCTACGAAAAGTTCTAAAAAAAATGAGCCAAAACGCGACTAAAATGCTTTCTAAACTAGGATAACCAGGCATATTTTTCAATAAAGTGAAAAACATATGTAACATATATTTGTAACTTTGTCATTGAAACTATACATTTACTGTACACTAAAGACATAGACTTAGAATATTCCAGGGGTGCAGAAAATGTTTTAGCATACAAAATTTCCCCAGAATACACTTTTTTTCATTAAAAATTTCCCCAAAATTTGTTTATTTAGTTTGTTTATCTATTTCAACATATTTATTGACATTATGTTTTAATAATAATTATTATATTCACTATAAATTCCAATATAAATCTTCAAAAAAATTATAATTTCATTATTTTCACTTAATTAACTACGGTGAAATTCAATATCTACGGTGAAATATCGTCAGATGGTCCCAAAAGGTTTAAAACAAAAAATACAACTTGATTATTGCTATGGCCCAATTTCCCCTGAACCTCGTTCGGGCGCTCGGACATATTCTGAAGGCCTGGCCTATTCTACAGGCTGCCAACTACAAATCTGATAAGACGCTCAAATATAGGCTACAATTAATTATGCAAATTCTATGAATTACCAGTGTTGAAACGTTATTTAAAATACTTGGAGGAATGTCCGCATACTAAATGGTTGCCTAAATACAATTAACCTAGTCTGATTTAATAAAAACAGTGTTAAAATATTATTTAAAATACAATTTATATGCGCTAAATTTTATAGAAACATGGCATTAAAACGCAATTTAATACACAACAGCGTATGTCCGCGAAAAAACTTACTCCTGAGAGAACAATAATTTGTTCTTGTTTCTATGAAATATTGGCGTTAAAACTTATTTCAAAAAACATCGGCTAAGGTGCATGAAATGTAATTTATATGACAGTTGTAAATTCGTAAATGTGGAAATTAAATGTTGCTATTTGTGGGAAGGAGTAATAATTCAACATGCAGCTCAACTGCTGACGTGAATTGAGCAAAATTAAGTTTAGGCCTATATGTTTTAGAGCTTCAACCAACTATTTGGGAAATTTATCTACTTACGAAGGAGCTGAATGGCTGTGTATACGAAATATATTAGTAGAATTTGTTTGCATCTAAGCCTCCATCTTCGACTCACGCTCTGCTTCGTGAGTTTGCACCTCAACCTTGCGTCCTCGGGTTATGAACTGCATCGCTCGCAGTGTACAAACTCGGCCGTCGGCCTCGGATCAGCAGATGCTCACATGGTAAAATCCCCCACGTTGATTTTAACAGGGTACTTTTATGGTATTTTGCGTTTTGATCGATTTTGGGGAACCAAGCTAGTTACAAAGTCGTGTAAAAAAACAAAATGTGCAGAATAATATCATATATTTATTTTTTTAGATAAACTCTATTCATTCTCTTACGAAAAATCTCAAAAATAGTTACTTCCTGTCAAAAAAACATGCTTCCAAGTTGTTGGATTTTTTGGTTTAACAAACTCCTCCTAGCGACATAGACAACCAACGTGAGTACCAAATCGGAATTAAAATGCTGCCGACATATATAAAATGCTAGCGTGCGAACACATATATAGGTACATACATAAATATATATACAAATTTTAATGACACCCCCAAAACTTGTTCTGGGGACCATGATCGGTATTTATTTACTACTCCCGACCTTAGGTCACACCTTAAGGTTCAGTGCAATAGCTCATCTTTCTTATAGAAATTTGCTAACAAGTAAATGAAAGGTTTTTCGTCGGGACTCCCACAAAAAAAATAATTCACGGGTAACGAAAATCCCGAAAATGTCCAAAATTTGTTACCCCATTTAACATAAATAGAATTATTATTATTATACTTTTGGTTACTTTTGTTACCGATCTATAAAATTCGTTACTTTTAATTGCAGTGGACACCCTGTGTTTAAGTGTAATTTATTCAGATGGTGGGTAACCCGAAACCACAGTTTTGTAACAACGATATAAATAAGGATTGGAGGACAGTGCATGGGTAATATATACCTATTTTAACATTTGTTATAAAGATTTTGTTACCACTATAGAATCTTACAAAAACAATATGAATTTTCTGTAAGCATAATTAGACAATTGCAGTTTGTTAGTCCGTTTGACGTACTGAGTTATTTCTGAAACAAATACTTATATTTCGAACTAAATTACTATTAAATTTTTTTTAGATAAATTTAATGTCTAGAATCTTAAAATGTCTTTTTACACTTGGAATTACCCTCTTTCATTATTTTAAAAAATTAAACAACTCCATTTCTGTATCACATTCAATTTACAACTACCGGAAAAGAATATACGAGTTTAAAACTTGAGACTTACCACCATGAACACAGAACGCGCACCCGTATCTGTCAAGGGTTTCTAGTGTAGTGATGTAAGGAGCTCCTTCAACTACCTCGTCTACCCATTTGATTCCTCTCACCATTTTGTACCTGAAATCACCAAAAAAATAACTTTGTTTATTATTTTTGTAATAAATGTAGAAAAATGTAATTTAAGATCACACTGAGTTCACTACATTACTTTTAATGTCTAATAGTAAAATTACTGGATTGATAATAATCTGATTATTATAAATGTATTTTCCATGAAAAAAATCTGGAAATTGGTTGACCGTGCAGGCCAACCCTAGAACTTCCCGCTTAGTTTGAATTTTAAACGCTTAAAATGAGTTTTTTTGTTAAAATACCAAAAAACGAAAATTTGTGAATTTTTAAACAACGATAACT
>JAGFPH010000414.1:415322-446634 GCA_018207615.1 Philaenus spumarius | reverse complement strand
TGATTGGTTGAGAAATCTGGAAGATATGTTAAAAAAATACCAAAAAATAACAAAAAACGAAAATTTGTGAATTTTTAAACAACGATAACTTTTGAATGCGTCGTCCGATTTTCATTTTCAAAAAAGCAGTCGACGCAGTTTTTTAAGCACAAAAAATGTATACATGGTTTTATTATGATTTTTTCGCACGCTTTAAAGTTATTTTTAAAAAACATAAAAATTCCAAAAAAAATTTAGGTTATTTTTTTAAATTTCTTTGGATTGGCTCGATGGATTAACTCTCAAATCTAATCAGATCTAAGTTTTGATACACCCTTTCGAATGACATGTCGTAGAATTCAATCGGTTGATTCGTTTTTGAGAAACTGTACGACAAAAATTTATTTACACACATACATCCACACACACACACACACACACACACACACACACACACACGGTCGGACACCTCGGCGGGAATAGTCAGAATGGCTTCCTGGGACCTCAAAACGTGGAGATTTAATGAAAACTCGACTTTCGAAAATCGGACCGAAATCAATAACTTCCCTTTATTGGTAGCGGGAAGTTAAAAATAAGGCCTTTACTAGACTAGGTAACTAGGTACCACATTTGGTAGAACATGTCGTAGGAAGTTTTGGATTAATTGAAAGCTATTAGTAACTGCAACCGAGAAATTAGTTTTGACACCGGTCGAGTCATTGGATAGGCCTAGTAACTTTCTGTGGTGTAACTTCGAGATTGTTTTAAACATACACTATTACACTACGGCATAAGTAGCATTAAATCTAGCACGCGCATTCTTACATTCCTGACTCTTGAAGAGAAACTTATCGTGTTCCACATTGTTGTAGTAAGTGCACACACAAATATTGATTGAAAATAACAACAAACAGGAAAACAAAATAAAAGAAGTTTTAAAATGACTGAAAGTCAAATCAAAATAGGATTCCGAAATTGAGAGTAATTTAATGATCATTAATGTATAATGTAACCCTTTATCCTTTCTTGGAGCCACATTGGATAAATAGTAGACCTACTGGTAATATAAGATTTTCATGGGAAATAATACACCCAAGTGAGATCTTTTGATCATAAACATTGTAAAAGTCTACAAATAGATATATATATTTTTTTTGCTATAGGTGAAACAGTGTACTTTTTTAACATAGTATTACATTAAATTGGGAAGATGAAGATTACCACGTTCACTGCTAAGGAAGCACATGTGAGCCTGGCACTGAACACTATGAGGAGCAGCCGACACACATGTGCACTCAGCGGTAACGTTGTATTTGGCGGTAAACTGTAGTCTAGCTGTCAGTGATTGAGGTTATACAATATTGTGGTGTTGTTAGTAATATATTCGATAACATAAAACACACTTTCGTTTTGAAGTGAAGTGTTTATTGTTGTAATAACATCAATATGTGTGATATTGGTGAACCTTTTCCATCTCGCAAGAGAAAATGTACCGAAGTGCAATTTGTTGATCCTAATAAACTTACGATGATTGAATTGGACGACCTTTATGTTGATTCTGTTGAATTTAGTATATATCTGTAAAGAAAACAAAAGATAATACAACAATAAACGTTGGACTCACTTTGTCTGTAGCACCACCTACGTGAAAACAGAGAAATTTCAAGCCTATGTGCTATGGACACATAGGTGCATCCGCTTTAAAATATTACTGATTATTACATGGAAAGGTTCAAATATTAAAAAAAAGTAATTTCTACTCATTTTGGCTATAAATATAAAAAATAAAAGGTGAGCTCCTGGGATAGGAAATACGGAATTTGCGTAGCAGTGAACGTGTTAACAAAATACCTTTTATTTAAGACCCCATATGATCTGTGATACGCAAGATATAAGAAGAAAATGCCAAAAATTAAAAGTCTAGCTAAAAACTTAAAATTTGGCATGAAGGCTTTTTTATCATCAGAATGAAGCAAAAAATGTCCACTCCCTTCCAAATTCCAAGAGAAGAATAGGGGGTTTAGAGGGAAAAAATGGGGTTTAAACAGAAAAATTGGAATAAAAAAAATTGTACATGCAATTTTTCAGAAATTTACCAAAATTGCAATTTTTGGCATACCCTTTATTTTGAAAGCTTGAGCACCTCTTTCGTGACCTTGGAGGGGGGGCGGAAAAATATGATCCCTGCATCTTGAATGTACAAAACAATATTTCACTTTACATACAAAGGGTTTAATTGTTCTTCCATTAACTGCTATTTGAAAATAGCTACAGTTGACTTGTTTATATTTGACTGATTTCCAAATATTTATCATACACGTAACTTTCTGTTTAACAAACTATGATCAATCACAGTCAATAAACATGCATTCTTCTTATAACCTTTGTATCTGAAAGTTAATGATACTTTAAAATTTTGTTTTGTTTACTCACTTCATAATGATATTACAACAGAAGAAGGTCTGCAGCTTTTTATCTTATCAGAGGTCACAACAGATTAAAACACAGCTCAATTGTTATGTCCTCTAACCTAGATGTTAGACAAAACTAAACTCATGAACTCTGATCTCATTAATCACCAAAACTAGCCACATTAATATTCTTTCACCGACAAACAAACATCTTTCAAACTTTGCACCACTAGATTTCACTTATTTCTATACAACAAATATTTGGTTTTATATCAGGCTTGAAATAATTGTACAATTAGTATGCTAACAATAAATATTGTTGATGACTTTAACCTTTGACCTTTCAAAAATAGTTTTCTAAAGTATTTGAGTTGTTTATAACACTTAATGAATTTATTTTTAATACAATTTACTGGAGTTCACATATTGAAATCGGTTTGCCTGATTCTATTAAAACAATTATTTTCAAAAACATTTATGTGTAAAAAATCTTAGATTGGATTATTAAATACTACAAAAACTAAGCAACTTTGTTTAATGTTCTAGCTAAACACTTTGTTTGGTTTGTGGCATTGTAAAAAATAGGGACGCGGGGACGTCCCGCACCCGCCAAGAAAATCGAGAACGAGTCGGCGACCAAGAACACTGTTTACGCTACAGAACAAGTATTGATTTTCACCCTCCCATACCTCGACCCCCTGTTGGTCAATGATGTTGATTTTTCGTACACCAATTCTCGAGGAGCCCCTGAGGACATGTACCAAATTTTAATTTAAGGGACCATCAGATCACGGAGCAATGGAAGTATTAATTTCGATGTTTTTAAAGTTTTTCTACTTCTTGTTCTTTGACGGGGCTACAGCCTCACAAACTTAACGGATCGAGCTTATATTTTGTACACACATTTGTTATGTTCCAACAAAGTGCCTTTTGTGTAATTTGTCCCCCCCCCTCCAACAAAAAAAGGGGGTACGGGTTCCCCTTTTTTTCTGCGGGGATCATTGGTATTGATTTTTCGAATACCTATTTTCAAAGTGCTCCTGAGGACGTGTACCAAATTTAAACTCTTGGGACCATCAGATGTCGAAGTTATGAATGTTTGAAAATCGCTATTTTAAAAATGTTTCTACTTCTTGTTTTCGACGGGGTTACAGCTTCACAGAAATAATGGTTCGAGGATAGATTTTGCACACATATTCGATATGCTCCAAGGAACTGCATTTTGTGCAATTTAAACTCCATCCGCTCTAAAATGGGGAGTTGGGTTTTAGAAGTTAGAAAGGGTCAAGATTTTGTCAGAGTTGTTCAATGGGGGGACCCCTGAAAAAGTGGTCAAAATCTACTCCCGATAGGCTATGTTCAGTAGAATGATTACAGAATGGTTTATTATTTCTTAAAAATGTTTTTTGTTCATAATTCAAAAATACTCAGTTAATTCAATTATTGGGAAATGAGGTCACGTATTCAGTTCAGTACAGTTGAACTATTTTTTACTGATATTATTTCTCAAGGCCATTTTTTTGTCGGTACCCTATAACTTCCTTTATACATCATCAAATTACATGAATGAGGCATCATTTTAAAGCTTTCCTTAACCGCTACACCGGAAAAATACACAAAATACAATTATACGAAAAAATACAGAAAAAAAAACAAAATAAAGAATACGAAATTAACAGTGATGTAAGATCAAGTAAGTTGTAGGGATATTTTCCTGGCATTGGCAACACTGATGATAGCAATACTAGCTGGAGAGCTGCCGTTACGCCACTACATTGCTATTTTTAATTAATTGTATATTTAGTCCTGTATAGTATACGCACTGTAAGATACTAAATATATGGTGTGTACTTTAATTAAGTGGGATTTAAGTAAGTTAGAATGCGAATGCTCGCACGGGTCAGCTAGTTTTTTACTGATTCTAAATTCAAAAACGCTAGGCCTATTTGTTAAATTTTAATAAAACAGCTGATTTCACCCAACATCTGTAATACTTAAACAAAACCCATCGTAGATTATACTTTGGGATTATGTTTTCAAATTCAATCATTATAATTTCTTGTGAAGTTGATATTTTAAAAATATGAGTTATAGAACTAATGTATGTTATAATACGTTATAAGATTTGCTTTGAGGTTATAAACTGTGAATAAATACAACCTTTTGTCATCAATATATTCGTTTATATACAGATATTAAGAAGAAATATCGATTCGTTTAACTTCATAAACATTCGTACATCTTCGTATAACATATATAATCTGGTGTCGCATTTGTAAAGGATTGACTTCGTGGGGGCAGAGGGTTGACAGATTTAGATAATTAATTTAGTAAGTATTGGGAATTGGTCTAGATACGCCGGAAATGTTTTGTGTTTCGACTTCAGCCAAAAATCTTTGATAGTGTTGGCACAAAACAGTGATCTTACAGAAAATGTTACTGCTGCCAAATTACCAAACAAAATTTCCCTTTTTACTGACAAAACATTTTATCAAATATTACACGCTCTTGTACTATTTAATATTAGGGTAAAAACATGCATTAATGATAATAGATTTTCTTTATTAAAAATCCGACTATCCTTTTTTATTGCATTACTGAGAGTGGTAGGCTATATTATTGTACTGCATCAAACTAATGAAGGTTGTTTTACCGTTACCCTTTGTTCTATAATTTTGATGGTTTGCCATCCAATAGGAAATCAAACGGGCTGCAAAAAATTATTCTTGACATTTTTTACTAAAGTTTATGGTGTCTTAGTTATTTTCACCTAAATTTTTAAATGGTCGCTATGTTGAAACAGATTATTGGAACAAGTTGATTATTTCTTTCAAACTAGGAATTCAGATTGATGAGTAATGTGCAAAATTTCAACTCAATTGGTCATAAATTTTTAGAGGTATAAATTATTTAGTAAAAACAAAATGGTGAATGGCTCAACAAAAAAACCATGCTTGAAGGAAGTTTATTCTTTATTTTGACCACCCCCAGAATTATCTCCACGCATTACTCTCTACATGTTACAGTGTGCTAAGAGACAAATCTTCACATTATCAAGATGTTTCTTTTATAGTTCAGAACAAGGCAAGAATAGTGGTAATTTTGTCCTACTTTTGTTGATTGAGTTTTGTTGGACTTCATCCTGTAATCCACTACTCCAAATTCACCATTGAAAATGGCATGTGCCTCTTAATGTTTTTACTTTTTTTGTCAATAGCTCTGTTGTAATTGAGGTAAAGAACATTGTTCAGAGTTCTGTTTGTTGATTAAAAATGTTAATACATTTTCTGCAAAGTTAGTTGTTTTGAGATATTTTATATCAAATGTTATTTTTGTAGGCCTACACTAGGTAAACATTATACAAAAAATGTGTATATCAAATCTATACTTACTAGCTGGCCCGATCCGGCTTTGCACGGAGAGAAAAATCAAAGTTAAATGTATATTAACAAAAAATATATTATATCAATAAATGTAAATTACACTATGTATTTCTTATGGGGATTTTTAGTAACTTTGACCCCCCCCTCCCCCCGAAACCTTCCCTAAAATTTCGAGAGAGCATCTAGTGCCCTAGAGGAAGCTACATACCAAATTTTGTTCCAATCCGTTCGGTGGTTTTGGAGAAATCGTGATTTAGTAACTTTGACCCCCCAAACCCCATCTAAGATTTCAAATTTTTTGAATCCCTTTATTATCAGCACCTACGGCCCTAGAGGAAACTACATACCAAATTTAATTCCAATCTGTTTAACAGTTTTAGAGAAATCATGATTTAGTAACTTTGACCCCCCCAAAACCCTCTCCTAAGATTTCAAATTTTTTGAAAACCTTTCTTAGAGAGCACCTACGGCCCTAGAGGAAGCTACATACCAAATTGTATTCCAATCCGTTCAGTAGTTTTAGAGAAATCGTGATTTAGTAACTTTGACCCCCCCAAAACCCCCTAAACTTTAGAATTTTTTGAAAACCTTTCTAGGTGAACACCTATGGCCCTAATGAAAACTACATACCAAATTTCTTTCTGATCTGTTCGGTAGTTTTTGAGAAATCGTGATCAGTGAGTCAGTGGATTTGGCTTTTATATATATATAGATCATCTTACCTACTTAAAAAGTTACAATGGTTATGTTGTAAAAATAAAAAAATGCTAGATGGTCTTGAAAGAAAGCGTTTTCAGACCTATGATTATATTCACTTTCTCATAAGGGGAATGCCCTAGTAACTGTATATACTGATGACAGATCATAAATGATAAGCGATGACTGGTCGCTACTTTTTGCCTAAATAAATTAAGAAATGTTTTAAAACTGATCATATTTCCAAATACCTTTCTGCTTCAGTAAACACTGGTGGTCCTTTATGTTTTGTGATCTCTTCATCTGTGTGGATTCCAACAATCAGGTAGTCGCCTAGAGCTTTTGCTTGTCTTAAAGAATTTGCATGTCCGAAATGAACCATATCATAACTGAAAGAAATGAAATAACTCTGGATTAACAACCAGTGTATTGATTCCGTTTTCCTGTGAGGGACAGATTATTTCAACCAATGGTTCCGTAAAAATATTTCAACCTTAAAATGTTTAATTTCAAGGGATTATTGTTCACTGACCAACAGTTCAGATGGATAACCTAATGGACAACCAATATTTTTACGAAACCATTGGTTGAAATAATCTGTCCTTCACAGGAACACATTTTTTTGTATATATATATTATATAATATCTACTTATATAAAGCTAGACGGTAACACTGATTCATTGACATTAATTATTAGGCACTTCCCGTAATCGGACCCCCCTCAACCTTATACTTGAATTAAAGCTCTCGACAAGAAACTTTTGGGAAAATTGACAGAAGTTAACATTTTTTATTTTGGAAGCACCTTTTGGGCGGGAAAGATTTTTTAAATTTTGTCATTTTTCCACTTTGAGCGCGTTTAGTAAGAAAACGGTAAGAGATAGCAAAAAATTTTAAATACAAAAGTTGTAGAAAATTTTATTTCAGACCAACGATTTTTCATCAGATTTAAGATTCAATCAACCATTTAGCCACTATTCATCCGAGAAGGGAAGCTCCGCCCAACGTTCTTAAAGCTAAACGGTTTCACTGTTTACTGACATTAATTATTAGGCACTTCCCTTAATCGTACCCCCCTCGACCTCATACTTGAATTAAAGCTCTCGACGAGAAACTTTTGGGAAAATTGCCAGAATTTAACATTTTTTTTATTTTGGAAACACCTAATGGGCGGGAATTTTTTTTTCGATTTTTTAAATTTTTTCATTTTTTCACTTTGAGCGCATTTTGTAAGAAAACGGTAAGAGATAGCAAAAATTGTTAAATACAAAAGTTGTAGAAAATTTAATTTCAGACTGGCGATTGTTCATCAGATTTAAGATCCAATCATCCATTTAGCCACTATTCATCCAAAAAGGGAAACTCCGCCCAACGTTTTTAAAGCTAGCCGGTTTCACTGATTCACTGACATTAATTATAAGGCACTTCCCGTAATCCTACCCCCCTCGACCTCATACTTGAATTAAAGCTCTCGACGAGAAACCTTTGGTAAAATTGCCAGAATTTAACATTTTTAAATTTTGGAAGCACCTTTTGGGTGGGAAAGATTTTTTCAATTTCTTCAATTTCTCCCTTTGAGCGCATTTAGTAAGAAAACGGTAAGAGATAGCAAAAATGTTAAATACAAAAGTTGTAGAAAATTAAATTTCAAAGAAGAGATTTTCCGTCAGATTCAAGATCCAATCATCCCTTTAGCCGCTATTAACCTAAGAAGGAGCTCCGCCAAACAATCGTTCAAATTTCCCATGTTAATCTTATGGAGATAATGTTTAATGAGTTTGAGTCAGCTGCCAAATAAAACAGCTGATTTGTGCTCGGTCACCTATGTACAAACGAGCCAAAGATTAACAAGATTCTTTAGCGAATTTTCCAACTGCGAGCGAAGCGAAGCAGCCATCTGAGGCCGAAGGCCGAGGCGGGGTTGGGACGTTAAGCGTCCAGGGGCAGAGCCCCTAGTATATATATATATGTGTGTTGGCCCTGCTCTTTCTTACCAATGACACATAACTCGTTTAGCTCTAGTTTTTAATGAAAGGGTTACAAACATATATATAAAGATCTTATTTTATTCTAAAGGTCTGTACAAACATTTTATTCAACACTGTGTGATAAAAACACTAAACCTTAATCTAAATCTAATAATTTACACAATGGGCAAAACTGAGTAAAAACATCTACTCCCCAAATGTGAATTTATTTTTAAATGGATAACTCTCCCAATCCATAAATCATCAGAAACTAATTCTAACCCAAAATTTAAATTAAAAAATTGTCCCTTTAATATTCACAAACCGTGCCCACAACTTTACTCTGTCCTGCTGGCTCTGGTCAGACAGCTTAGCTTCCTGGCCTTGACGTCCACCTAGGCTGGCCCACCTCACAGAAAAAAGCCCCTTCTCTCTTTGATGCCCACACCGGCGTCTTCACCCTAAAGGCCCCTGTCTCCAAAGACTTCTTGTTTTGCCCAAGCACCTTTCCCAAAAGACCTCCTGTCTAATCTTTTCTCTCTATTTACAAACTTCTGCCCCCATTCTGTTTTCCCAGTCAAGTCTTTTTTACTTAGATGTTGGTTAACTTAAAAATGCAACTCTGAGATTACACCATTCCTAATTACATAACTACTTACTCTATATTACTGTAATATTACCTCGTAGTGCTTACAAGTGCAATTCTACTGTTGTCAAATTATTAGGTTCGAATAGCAAATATATTGACTCATTCCATTTTAATAACACCTTATTTCTTAAAATAAGTCATCTGTGAAATGGGGGACAAGTAGGTTCATTTATGTATTGTATATATTTAATATATATTTATAAATAAAACAAAAAATCAGGCACTTTTTAAAAGTAGGCTACTTTTTTAATACTTTTTAGACATTTAACATAGCCTACTTCTAAAGATGTCCTCATAGAAAAAAATTGCTTCAACAGCTTGTGTTACCGCAAGCTGGAGCAAAAAAAAGACTCCTCAGTTTTTGCATCGAGGGGCTTAATAATATGAAACAACTTTGTCTGACTTCCGCTGAACGTAGGAACCCTGCAATAAAATCTAACATTTTGGAAAAAGTGGTAAAAACTTGTTTTATTTGATTTAATTGCTTTGAAATTAAGAAAAACATAATAAATTAATAAAATGTAGAATTTTTTTGAATTTATACATTTTACATTTAAAATTGTGTCTTCCCCATAGTTGTATAAACTGAGGGGCCTAAATTAAATATCAAGCCAGCAATTTATTACTTCGTACTAAAATATAACAAAGATAAGATGCGGAATTTTAGCCCTTTTGGAACCATTTGACGATATTTCGTCAATTTTAAAATACGCGGAATAGACCATCTGACAAAATATCGCCAAATTATTTTAATGCGTAAAAGACCATTTGACGATATTTTGATATTTGCAAAAAATTTAATTTCACCAAAGCCTAATTAAATAAGTAAAAGTAATGAAGTTATTATTTTTCAAGCTAATAATGTCATTTATAATAAATATAAAAATTACTACAAAAACATAATGTGAATAAATATTAAAATAGGTAGATCTATAGGCTAAACAAACTGTGTTAATGTGTCGATCAGCTGACCAGACCTAATAATTCTATAAGCGTATGATTCTATAAAATTATGACATTTTCAGGAATAATAGAAAACATATAATCAAAATGATAAAAATTAAGTTTGCCATGGCAAAATTTTTGTTTGTTTTGAAAATTTGAATTTAAAATTTTATTACGCAATTTATAATTTTCCCCAATTTTGGCGTTTTAAAATAAAAATATAAATTATTTCAGCTTATGTGTTGATTTATTAAAAAGTCCATTTATTTACCTTCAATGTAAAAAAAATCTAAATAAATATTTATAAATAACTTTTTAACAAACGCTTGCCAAAAAAAAAAAAACAGTGTATCTATGTTTACAGCACATGTGCAGTTTTTAAAACCTCTCGCCCAAAATCAGTTTACACTTTTTACACACCCTCCAAAAAATGTATCGGTCCTAAAAGTGTTAATAAAGTAATCAGGGTTTTTATTAAAAGTTGAGAAAATTAATCAAAAACTTTGGTGCTTATAGAGCAGCAATACTTTATCTTTTATATTCATAGGTTTATTCTTAGGCTACAATTAAATAACTCTTTCTGCCTATGTGTATTTCTATTTACCTATATAACTTAACAAAAGACGTAAGATTTGATGGTTTCAATTAAATTACGTTTTTACGAGTCATTCTAATAATGATAAAATAATAGGCCTACTTATTAATGGCTATCAAATACAGGTCTTGTGGACTGATTCAATTAGTAGGCCTAACCTTGAAACTTGTATCTTACTGTTGTTTGACAGAGTAATTACTATTTAAACAGCCTTGATAAAGTCATTATATACTTATTACTAATTAGTTGGTAGAAGAATTACGCTCCTGAAAATTGCAGGAATTGTATTTTGATTTTATATTAATTAGATTACAAAATAACATAGGCCTAATAAGATGTGAAATTATATCTGTATTAGAAATATAATTTAAAATATACAAATTAAGAGTTTCTTTATGATATAGAATATGCTGTAAACTAAATAAATAGCCTATAGTTTACGTTGATTTTAGGTTTATATATAGACTTATATTTTATTAGGTTTATATTTTGATATTTTTTATTGAATTTTCCTAATTTAAAATTAAATTATTTCAACAGTTTAATTTTGATACAACCAAAGTTTTACTGAACATACTCCGATCAAACATTGGTGTTTAGAGAAAAATATAATTAACTATGAAACATAATTTACTGGGCTAGTTTTCTGCTTTTGTTTGGTTTTTGCTTTAATTAAAAAATCTACAAGACTAAACAAATATCACTCCATTTAGGTCTTTCTTCAAGATATCAGAATTTTTAGACTATAGGCCTACCACCTTGGACTGCTTCTATTTTTTAATCTGCACTATGTTTGTCTTACTTGTTTGCTATTTTATAAGCTACGATGGTTGACTAGCCTATACACTTTGTACTTTCAGACAAAAAGAAATGTATAATTTCGTTACAAAACCAAAATCGAACAAAACTTGAAAAATATTACAAAAGCCTTTAAAATTAAACTTAAAGTTTTTTTTAAGCACAATTATTTTATATTTTGATGATGACCAACTCTATATTTGTGCAAATAGTTACTCTTCCCTAGTAAAGTTTCCTTTAATAAACAGAAGCACGGCTTTTGGGTAGAGTAAAATGATATCAATTGGGTATTTACAGTAAACTTGAACAAAATTTAAATTTGATCAAAAATAAACATGTTTCTCAATTAGCCTAGGTACTCTACCAAAATACAGATTACTACATCAGGAAACTAACCACGTAATATACTTGAATGGATTATTATTTGCATAAAGTTTAAATTTTAACAATCTTAAATAATACTTTTTTCAGTGAATATTACTTACTCTTTTCCTTTCATTAATTTAAAGTAGTATAAATAAGAATGTAAGTAGAGAGCACAAAGTAGCACTGATCAAGACGTAAAAAAAGTCTTACTAAGCCATAAAAATTGTGGAACTTTCATATATATATTCTTTATTTCAAGTAAATCTAACATGGCTAAGTTTAACTCTTTACTTTATTTTATCATGGTGTGGGAAATGAGACAGTTGTATAGATTTTTTTTAGGCGAAAAACTTGAGCGGTTATCATCAATATAATTTATATATTGAGCGGTTATAGTTTTAATATGAACTATATTAAAACTTAATTTGCTGTAATGATCCAGAACGTGGGATGTTTCATAATGTCAGTTATACAAAACATTAAAACCTAACCTATCTTACAACCTTTTGAATTTCAACAATGGTTGGCAAACCTATAGCCTACATTGTGTCATTCCCAACTATGGCCCTCTACTATTGATGAACTACTTTTAGCTTTTAGGGGTTGATGCACCTTTAAAATGTACAACATACCAAATGTGCCCAGTAAATACGGTATAAAAATTGTGTTACTTTGTAATGTGCAAAATGTTGAAAGTCGAGATTAATTATTTTTCCCACATAGGCTAAGTGTAGCCCTAAGTCATTGACAAGTAAATTTCAAAAAAATGATTTGATATTTTTATATTAATTTAAATGCTAGCCTATATATATATAACATTTTATTTTTATGCTATTAAGTAACTCCAAGTAGGCCTATGTGTATAAATAGGGTTGTCTTAGAAATAATAAATATAATGTTCCAAGGAATGTTTTATTTTTTGCAACCAAATTCTTACAAAGAAATAAATAAAAGTAGGTAGTAAAATTTATGAATCCTTATGGTTTAACACGATTTCTAGAGAACTTGTGAGTCCAGAGTTAATGAACTGCATTTGAAATTAAATAAGCATTTATTTGTATGTCAAAATTAAAAATTGATTAACAAAAGGCAATGACAGCTGTAATTTTAACCAAACCCTTTATGCAAAAGACACTTAAGTTATGGCATAAACAAAACTATATTGCCGGCAATTAAGAAAACCAAATCGTTCCAAGAATAAGATATTTCCAAAATTGTTAACACCTAGATTATAATATTTCCGACTTGTCTAAAAGTAATTTATTATATAAGTTACACAGATAAACTATGTATCTAAATTGCTAAAATAAAAGTAATGAAGGTATTATTGACATTAGCAGACGATGGAGTAACTATAACAAAAAGTATCACCCTCTGAATTAAACAATTTAAAAACATTGTTTTCAATCATAGCTGCCTAAATACCTTACTCACCAGCCGTCACACCAAACGCGGACGACGTCTTTACTTCCATTTTGAGACATTTTAGTAATTATTATAAGACAAATTCTGTCTTAATTTTAACAACAGCTCCGATTCACTGATTGACTCATACAATAATAACAGAAAAGGAATGACTAGACTCAGTAGGAGTAGACTGTCCGACTGTCGCTCAACCTATCAGGATTCAGGATTTATTCAAAACATCAGGCGATATTAGACCTTGTGCTTTGTCAGCTGTTTGATGTTGCAACAGAAGCAGTACTTTATTGTTGAGTACCATACAATAATACTATAAGGTGTTTTATTTCCTGCAGTGAATAACAAATATATTTCCACATAAAAAAAATCACTTTTATATTTATTATATTATTGTATAAAAGTAAACAATATCCATTTTATTCTCTAGGAGCAAATATGAAGATAAAGAAAATATTGAATATTTCATAAAAAAAGCTTTATATTAGTCTAATAACTGATATAAAATAAGTAAGGTTAATAAACTCATTTTTAAATATTATTTTATATAATATAATATTATTTGAATAATTGTCTTGCTCTTTCTCTTTATCAAATTAACATAATATATATATATATATTTATATATTAGTTTTGATGGTTAACCTTAGTTATAACACGAAATGTTTCCATTACTTCACGTCTTGTCTATATTAAAGTACTGCAGCTCCTAATGTAATTAAACAAATCGAAATAGCATTGGCCACACTGGCTGTGTGATAACCTCCGTCTCTGATTTCACTAAAATTCAAGTTTAAAGAACAAGGACAATAATATATATAGGCCTAGTGATTATTTATATTATATAGGCCTACTTATTAGTTGCTTAAAGTTTTACAATGCAGACAACCAAATTGATTTCTAGTGCTAAACACTTAAACAAATATTGCAACTTATCACTTCGGTCTAGTGTAAGATGTGTTTCCACTTCACACTCTAGGTTAAAATCTTTTAAAATTCAGGATCCTGAAGACTTTGATGAAAGGGTTAAAAAAAGCAAAACTCCTGTAATCGTGGATTTTTTTGCAACGTAAGTAATATTCATTTAAAATTCATAAAGAGTAGCCTATAAAGGGTTAGTAAAAACAAAAATGTTAAAAATTAAAGAAATTATGATGAAAGTTGTGCAATGAGGAAGTTTTTCTCTCAGCCTACCTAGGTTAGGCATAGGCCTAGTTATTATTAGGCCTATACAACTAAACATTTCCCCTCATGAGTAGGCACTTTCCCCTGTATTATAACTGACTGAATTGTGAATTCATTTTTGGAATGTATACGATTTGTTATTTTGCTTACGATGTGTTGGCGTAACTTTACTATTCGACTCTAGCCTAATATTTTTTTGCAGACAACGACGTTGTTTACATTCTACTGTTAAATGTTGAATGCAGGTAAACTAAATAGGTTAGGTTAGAACTTATTAGGTATTTTTTTATTATTACTTTTGCATTTCTGTTGCCATAGTTAGCCTAGAGTCGAATAGCTTAGTAAAGTTGCGCCCGATGTGTTAAACAGAAAGATTAATAATTGTAAATATAGCCTACAAATTGTATGTTTAGATTAATGGGTTTTTACCATATGATTAGCCTATATTATGAATATAATATTTGTAGGCCTATATAGTTTTATAAATTTTAACCCTAGAACCGGCGGTAATTATTCGGTATAGTGGCCTCAACCACAAACTTTTTCATATTAACACACATGTTAGAAGAAGCATTACTATAACTAAAAACAACAAAATTTAAGGTCGGAAAGTGATATTTACCTTAATAATCTGAATCGGAATCATTTTCAGCTACGGTGTCTTGAAATGGAATCGTTTGATGGGGTTTCGCCACTCGCCACTGTTTGGTCACAGTGTGTTGCCGATAACAGTATGATTATAATATTTTGTCGTATTATCACTTTATATAATTAGAATTAAAAAAACCAGAGGACTAACCTATACTGTTTAGTCACAGTATGTTTGCCGATAACAGTATGATTATAATATTTTGTCGTATTATCACTTTATATAATTAGAATTTAAAAAAAAACCAGAGGACTAACCTAAACTGTTTAGTCACAGTATGTTGCCGATAACAGTATAATTATAATATTTCGTCGTTATTATGACATTATTTATAATTAGAATGAGTTGCCTAAACTAAACTGTTCGTTTTTACACAAAAAAGAACAAGAATTCCGATTCAGATTATTAAGGTAAATATCACTTTCCGACCTTAAATTTTGTTGTTTTTAGTTATAGTATAATGCTTCTTCTAACATGTGTCTTAATATGAAAAAAAGTTTGTGGTTGAGGCCACTATACCGAATAATTACCAAACCGGCAACTTTAACGAAAATGGATTTTTTGGCGTGTGCAAGCATTTTTCAAAAAATCGCCAAAAATAGTAAATGAACCCCAATCCAAAAGTGTTCCATGGCTTTTTTTTAGAGAAAAGTTCAAAGAATTTATAACTTAAAACATGCCAGTAAAAAAATGATAGATGTAAAATTTACAAAGTTGTTAGGCTAGCTCAAGAAACAAAAAATATTCAGTTACGAAAAATAAAAGTTCAACTTTAGGTACTGTAGGTATACATAAAAAATTTTTTGTAATTTTTTCCATAAAATGTAAAAAAGTTTTGTAATTTAGTTCTAAATAGAACCGTATAAATACATTTATCAATTTCAAATTTCTTATTTTGATTACACCAGTTTTTATGTTCCAACTACAAGGGTGCTAACAAAACAAGGCCTGGTTTGAAACGTAATTTAGGAATATTTGCTTTGACCAAAAATGAAATATTATTGTAACAAAGTGTAGAGAATAAATCAAAGAAAAGAACGGTATACTTGTCTTTTCTTAGTTCAATAAAGTGTTTGAAATATCTTTAGTTGAATAACAAATTAAGGTCAATCGAATAAAACTTATCGCGTGTAAAGGACTTAAACAAAAAGTCCGTTGGGATTTACCGTGATCGAATCAAATGGGCCAGACAGTCCCATTCGACCGCTCTAATTCACAAAAACCTTGTACTTTCCACCGCTGTTTGACTAAACATATAACAGGTTATATCTAGTTTAGTTCACACCAATGAAAGCTGCAAGTTTTCTCTACAGAATTGTATAAAGAAATCTGTAAAAACAATGGGACTGTGGGCGTTATCTCAGTTGACAAATGTGCTGTTTCATTGGTTTCAAAACTGTCCAATTGCCAGGGTTTAGTCGTTCAAATTGTATAGTAGTGACATCTGATTGCAAGACATCTTTAGATAGATCAAATCTGGACGAATCCCATGGTACCTTTATATTTTTGATCAAAATATTCCTGTAGAGATGGTCTGGGACATTGAATAAGTGGGAAATAACAGTACAATTGTGTTCGAATCCACACGTGGAATCAGGTTTACAGAAATCTACAATTTTAAAACGACGATTACATATGTAAATATACGTTTTAGAAACAAATTGTAAATACAAAAATTAAAGTTTGAAACATTACCTTTCCAATGGTGTTTGTCTATTTGAGATTGAAAGACTTTTAGTGGGTCAAATATTCAATACAATCACTCGTTACAAATGTGTTGGAGTGACGGTACATTATGTACCGTCTGCCGGTTCTAGGGTTAAAGTAGCCATTAGGCCTACATGATACGTAATAATATTGCATAATTTGTTATGAACTTCAAATTTTATCTCTAGGTTAGGTCTACGATATTTAATTTTCTTTACTAGGCTATTTCAAAATATATAAGCCTTGGTACTTATCGGTTAACGGGAACCCACTCATTTAGACACGGTTATTAAATCAAAACAAACTAAATATAATTTTATTATATAAAATAACACTCCTATAATATATAAATAACAAAATATCATTTTTCCGAGACTGCAACCCAGAACTGGACGATGTCGCGGAGTAGCTGCATGAAGCGGTCGTCCCCGCCCTTCGTCCGCCACATGAATTCTGCGAGGTAGCTGTCCAAGTGGTGTCTGGCAGTACCCCTTTGTCTTTTATTACGCCATTTAGCACAACCCCACATCCTTTCAATATTTTGTGTATGGGCCCCGGTTTCAGGATCAATGAAATTATATTTATGGTTGACTTGTAGGTGTGAAAATCCAGCTTGTTCTAGTTGATCAGTATTGTATCCTTTCCAACAATCTGATATAATGGTGGAACCATGTTCGACAAATTTAGAAATTTGTTCTAAAAGTGTTTTTGCACTTCTATTTGGAACTGCTACCAAGAAACGACCTCCGGTTTCTCGACATAGTCCGCCGAAAACCCATTGTTGAGGCAAAACTCGATCCGCATTATTTTTGCGTTTAGTGAACAGACTTTCATCTATTTCCACAATAAGATTTTCACCTCCTATCTTGCCTTGATTTTGGGATTCGATAGCGAAAGCACACACTTCCCTAATATAGTTATTCCAGTCAACAGTTGTCTCGTAGCTCATTCCTAACTGTTCTTCACACCACGCTAAAGAGTTCAGTTCCTTGCACCAACAGTATATAAAACGCACTATTGTCACAAAAGGAAGTCTGCTACGAACAAACCAAGTATCCGTACGAATGCCTAATTTTTTTCTACACTGATTAATATTACATTTCCAAAATGGTTTTCCTTTAAAGAAATATAAATGCATTTCATGCCCATTCTCACATTGTTTTGTAACCGGCAACAACTCTTTAGATTGAAGGAAAGAAACAGCTTCTTCCTCGGTTCTGGGTAAGTCCCATATTAACATACGATCACTCATATTTGAACAAACAAGGTAACTGTAAATGTACAAACAAACCTATATTTGATTGTTTAAATCAAAACAAACTAACCTATAAACAGTCATTCGCTTCTATAGCAACAAATCATGTGATATTTAGTTTGTTTGATTTAATAACCGTGTCTAAATGAGTGGGTTCCCGTTAACCGATAAGTACCGAATTAGGCCTACATTATATGCTTTGGGACAGTAGCCGAGATGTCACTGAAATTAGTGCCTAATGCATCATTTATTTGTTTAATGAGTTTAAGAACTTCAAATGCAGTCAAACTCTGTTTTAATGGCCTTGGCTATTGCATCAATTGAGAGATTTTTTGCGTCCAGTCCAATCGTTATCTATAGGCTAGGCCTAACGATATCACAAATAAATATTTTCAATGTTGAAGTCTAAATAGGAAACTCTATAAGCTTCATCACTAAATATTATAAATGCCAGGAATTTAAAAAAATATTAAAAATGTTCTAACTAAACATAACACATAACAATTTGATGGTGATAGTGATCGACCATCTTGCTGATATGTTTGGCATTCATTGATCGCAAGAGCATTTAGCATATGAAATGAACGTTAATAATTAGGCTAGGTATTATATAGATACATAGATAAAAATGAATTTTATATATTGTTTGAATATATTTGTTACAAGATAGGATGATTAAAGAATAATAACAATTATTACACTATTCACACGGCGCAAGTTTACTATTCGACCCAAGGCTAACCTATGGCAACTGAAATGCAAGAATAATAAAATAAAACCTAAAAGGTTCTAACTTATAGTATTTATAGTCACAGTTTGTTTACCTGTATCCAACATTTAACAGTAGAATGTAAAACAACGTTGTTGTCTGCAAAATATTAGGTTAGGGTCGAATAGTAAACTTACGCCTCTCACACACATACAATTGATTATTAAATGTATGTGTAGTAGAATGGGAGTTATTGTTATTCGGATTTATTGTTATTCTAAATCATTAAAAAATCTATAATTTGTAAATTTAATAAGAAATGTGACAATTTCATTGTAGCTTAAAATGAGCGATGTTTATAAAAATTAACAAAATGTTTAAAACAAATTTCTTATAACATTGTTTATTTAGGCCTACTCAAAATATAGTTAATGAGGTTGTGTTAATTGCAGATGGTGTAATCCATGTAAGGCATTAACCCCAAGGATTGAGACCGTAGTTGCAGAAAAGGAAGGAAAAGTTGTTCTTGCAAAAGTCGATATTGATGAAAATGCTGCACTCGCTGACGATTACAACGTAAGTTTTTTTTTTGTAATAATAATCGAATCAACAAACTATTCCTGTTGTTATTCAGTTGGGGAGTGGCTGCACAAATAATCGGATTGCCTGTGGCACTTTTGGAGGTGTAGTTTCTATTTAAACAATATGTTAGTATGTATTTTTATTTTAAACTTTGGTACCGGTACTGTAGTGTTAAATGTTTTATGTTTGTTATTGAAGGTTTGTGTTTTTCAATATTTTGTATTGCTTTGACATGCCATCTGGCATTAGATATTTGTCCTGTATGTGCAAATAAATAAATAAAATATCAATTTCAAGGTTAGAATTATTTTACAAATTCAAACGTATTCATAGAATTGAATTGTTTTGTATTATAGGTGAGCTCAGTTCCAGTTTTGCTCGTGATGCGTAATGGAAAAGTAGAAGATCGTATTGTTGGTTTACAGGACACCGACAAATTACGTAAATTCATAGAAAAGGCACTCGACGACAAATAGCGCTGTACCTCATATAAAATGTGATACATTATATATAATACTTATGTTATATGTAGATTTATGTACAGAACCTAATATTTAATACCAAGCTTTATAATTATTAAATAAATCGCCTAATAAGTCAATTAAATTTGTCAATGTTTGTTTAGTATAATTTATTTGATATGGATTTATATGTGTCATGTTCCTTCTAGTTCTCAGGTTATTCTAAGATTATGGAACATTCTAAATTAAACTTTCATGTTTGATATACATGGTGATTCGCATAATGTTCCGAGCACTTTCTGAACTGATTCCACTAGCAAAAATAATGAAAAAGTTTATATAAACATATGTCTGGAAATACTGTTTTTAAATTATTTACAGTTTTATTTTTTTTACTATACACTTAATAGCTGTGGAAATAGAAAAAATGTTGACCTCAAATTTGGTGTACATATTTGTTATGTTACCTTTTACCCTTGTATAAAACACCAGAACGTTCTTTTGTATATTTTAAAAATGGCGGCCGTATAAAATTTGTAATGTCAAGTATTTTTAAAATCGCTAATTTCACAAACAAATTTAGCAAACAAAAGAAGTTTTGTTTTTTAAAACAAAACTTATTTTTTTTATTTTTCTCGTAGCTCAAGAGATAACTGAGTTTATGGCTAAAAACTAAAAACATAATTTCTTGGTAGTTGTCTATAGCAATACAAAAACAACACTAGTAAAATTTAAAATTATCAGTGCTATTTATAAACAAACAAAAGGAATTGTTAAAAGTTATTGTAGCACACATGCATCTTGAACCTCCTCATAGATTTCCGTATTGTTTGGAAAACTCCAGGCATTTGTCGAATAATGTCTCAATGTGTTTTAAGAAATCTTGAATTGAAATCTACTGGAGATGAATACACTATACTCTTGAGGTATCCATACAGAAAGAAATCAAGGGGATTAAGGTCAGGTTTAATGTGTTTTCTATTTCCAAAGATACTAAGTGTTTAGTAAAAAAACAAAATGGTGGATAATTCGAAAACTAAGCATTTCCGGACCTTTGTTTACATGCACTTTTTAAATTATTTTTCCTAGTGGAATCAGCTCAGAACATATCACCCTGTACTTGAGGAGGTAGCCTACTTACCAAATTTGGTATGGCTTTATTTTGTGACATGTTCCTTTATGTTTCGTATTCTAAGGTTACCTATATATACCTGTGTCTCAGTTCGGTATGTATTCCTGGCTAATGAATCAACCTAGTGCTTTCGTTTCAAATGTTTTCACACTAAATAGGCCGTGGAGAATCTGTTAATCATTTTCAAGATCTTTATTAAAGAAAAGTTTTGGTGAACCATTTTTAAGACATGTTTCCATTTCAGGATGCCGACTAAAATTGTTTCATATGAGGGTTACAGTTTTTCTTGGCTAAGATATCATTTAAAAAAACTTTTTTGTTTTTTTTATCAAAAGAGCATAGATTTTTCTTATACCATTCTGAAAATTGTTAGGTATATTAAAAACCTCTAAATGTAAGTGTTTCTCATCTTCAAAGCTTCTGTGTTTTATGTACAACATGACCATTTACTTTCAGTTTGAAAACTTTGACTTTTTGTATTTTCAACATTTTGGTGGGAGGTATGGGAGTCTGGAACCCTGACCGTTTGGGTTATCATTTTAAAGCCCTCTCTTCATGCTAAACCACAAGGTACTTTATGTTTTCAATTTGAAAAAATAGCATGAAATTAAAAACCACAACATTTTGCGTATTAGACTATTTTCAATCAAAACTTAGAATTGAAAATTATTTTATCAAATACAATTTACATTATCCTTTTATTATTTCTATGTGTATAAAATAACGAGATAAGTCCAACAACTAATTATAATTTTAAAGTAAGGCCCAAATAATTAAAAAAATGTCTTTTTAAACTTTAATGTTTGAAGTTAAAAATGGTTTCTATTTATTCAATTCTACCGAATTTTAAATCTATTCAAATTTGTTAAAAAATACATTTACGTATATATTTTAAGATTATTCCAGAAGAGATTTTTAATTTTTTTTATTCTATTGACTTCAGCTGTGAACGCGAACCGAAAGCATCATTAAATTTATTATTTTGAATGTGAGAAACTTTGGCTTAGTCCAGGTTGAAATAATTTGCAACTAAAACATCGAATCCTCTCAATATGGTCTGATCATTTAATTTTATAACGTCATCAAATACAGTAGTTTGAAACTAATGCATCTTTATTTTGTCTTTGTAAATGAAAGTATTATAAAACGTTTCTGTTCTATATACATTTTATTTCATAGACCTCTGTGTAGATTTTTTAAATAATATACAGAAGGTTGGCACAACTTCAGGAGATATTAGGGAACCTAAAAAGGAATTTTTCCATTACACATAGTATTATATCAAAGACCACGAAAGAATTCCGTTGAGGGACGGGCTTGTGTACACCGAGACCTTGAACGCTCCAATCGCCTTAGTGCCATATCTGGCAACAGCGCAAAAATTCTCACCCACCTTATTTCGTGCTCCCAACTGTAGTATCCTATTTCTCTATTGTTCCAGTGTTCAAGCCCTAGGCTCAATTTAGCTGTCCACGATTCAAACACCTTGCCACAGATTAGGAATACTGTAGGGACAATAAAAGAGACGGTTAAGTTTTTTCGAGAAAATGGACAGAGAAGAGTAATTGTTGGCACACTTCAGACGCTCTGTAACACCAGGTGGATAGAAAAATATAAGTCAATTAGAAAATTCGATAACAAGTTTGTGGACATTATGCAAGCACTTGAAAACCTATGTCCACAGATGGAAACAAAGATACAAGGCAGAAGGCTTTCCAGCTTCACTGTGAATTTACAGCATCAACAGCTCTAATTTGCTTGCAGATCATAGCCCAGTATTCTGGCGTACTTGAGGTTGTGAGTCAATTGCTTCAAAGTCCGAGAGTTGATTTGTTGAGAATATCAAACCATATTCAACAGTTAATTTCCACCTTCTAAACTCATAAGGAAGAAAGTCTCCAAGAGTTTGACAAAATATTGAATATAGTTGAAAAAATTCTGAAATTCTAGGCATTAGTCTTTCAAAACCTAGAGTAGTACAAAAGCAAAATATCGTGCAAATCAGCCTGCCGAAACAATCAATGAGTACTACAGATTATCAATATATCTTCCCTACTTGGACTCCTTGATACAATCATTGAAAGACAAATTCTCCAGTCGCCATCAGGCTGCGTTTGAAATTTTCAAGTTGCACCCAAGAGAAATAAAAAGAATATCAAAGGAAGACTTTGAAAAATCAATGGAAGAAGTTGGTGAAATGTATTCTAAGCTATTGGACAATTTCCAGAACGAGGTCACTGTATGGTATACACTCTGGAAACATTCTCAGACCAATGATGGAGACTTGAAAAATATGTATTTTGTATATGTACTACAACATGGAGCACACCTATTTTTTGCCTGCAGTGGCAAAATGTCTTCAGATTGCATTATGCTTACCACCAGCAGTCTGCACGGTCGAAAGGTCTTTCAGGTAAGTCAACAAAATAATATTTAATAAATATTGTATGTATGAAAAAATTGTTGACGCATTCGCCCTTGACTCAAGACGCATTCAGTTTCTGTTAAAATGAAAAATGTGTGATTGTGTGAAGTATACTAATAAACAGTTAGATTTCCTTGAAATTTGTTTGTATTATTTTTTCTATCCCTATATTTAGAGTATAAAATTATGAAACAATTGATTTTGACCCCTGGGAAAAAATCCTGCAGGCACCCCTGATGTGTTTAATAAATTTTGTGTGTGAAGTGAACGATTATTTTGTATTATAAACTTATGTGCAAACATACTTTGATATATTCATTTTGATATCATATACCATCTTTATATTTTAATTTTTTTTTAACAGTTCTTTACCAGATTTATTTTCTTTATGTTATTTTATATTGTTTCTTTTTGGGAAAAGACAGCACCAACATCTACCCGAGATTTCGATTTTTCGTTGCTCTACCAATCTTTAAACATTAAAGACATTTAATATTGTTATTATAATATAACACTGATAACTTTTGATAATAAATAGTTTTGGAGTTGCTATTTGTAATATTCTGTTTTTGTTATTTTTTTAGAGAATATTTAAATTAATAGTAAATTGAGTTGAAATGTTGTAACGTGGATACATCATTTGTCGTATGGTGGTTTAATTGTGCCACAAGTGATTTCAAAATTAAAGTTTTAAGAATTGAAAGGCTGTTAAAAAAAATCACAAAAAGTCAAATTCCAAAGTTATAAAACAGTTGACAAACAAAATTATAAGTCGTATGAAAATTGAAGAAAAATATAAACATGTAGTTCAGAGCTATATCAAACAAAAAGATTATTTATTCGAATGAGGTATTTAAATCAACATACAAGTTTACTTGCCAAAAAACGTAAAGCAAAATTCGAACTTCAAAAGTTTCAAAGACTGATGACATTGGCCACAACATCATTGTATAGGTGAGTTTTATTATTATTATTGTTATTACAAATTACCATGTATTAATATGGCTAAATATTTATCATTTTAGTCTTTTTAAAAATTAAAATTTGTATGATTATACTTTTGTTAATTAATTGCAAATTAATGACATAAACATAATGTTTTTGAAATGGTATTTTCATACAATTACAAATGTTTAAATGTGTAATTTGTATTATTTTAGAAAACTGCAACCCCAAAAAATAGTTTAAAACTTCTAATTAAAAAATCTGGAAATTGGTTGACCGTGCAGGCCAACCCTAGAACTTCCCGCTTAGTTTGAATTTTAAACGCTTAAAAAATGAGTTTTTTAAAATACCAAAAAATGAAAATTTGTGAATTTTTAAACAACGATAACTTTTGAATGCGTCGTTCGATTTTCATTTTTTAAAAAGCATTCTACGCAGTTTTTAAAGCACAAAAAGAAAATGTACAGGTTTATATTGATTGGTTGAGAAATCTGGAAGATATGTTAAAAAAATAACAAAAAACGAAAATTTGTGAATTTTTAAACAACGATAACTTTTGAATACGTCGTCCGATTTTCATTTTCAAAAAAGCAGTCGACGCAGTTTTTTAAGCACAAAAAATGTATACATGGTTTTATTGTGATTTTTTTCGCACGCTTTAAAGTTATTTTTAAAAAACATGAAAATTCCAAAAAAATTTAGGTTATTTTTTTAAATTTCTTCGGATTGGCTCGATGGATTAACTCTGAAATCTAATCAGATCTAAGTTTTGATACACCCTTTCGAATGACATGTCGTAGAATTCAATCGGTTGATTCGTTTTTGAGAAACTGTACGACAAAAATTTATTCACACACATACATACACACACACACACGGTCGGACATCTCGGCGGGAATAGTCAGAATGGCTTCCTGGGACCTCAAAACGTGGAAATTTAATGAAAAGTCGACTTTCGAAAATCGGACCGAAATCAATAACTTCCCTTTATCGGTAGCGGGAAGTTAAAAAAAAATGAGGTGACTTGTATTACGAAACATACTTCTCCAGTTAGTGCAGTAAAAATAAATTATGACCTGGGCAAAATTGCAACACAAATGATTCTTTTTGCTATATACTGTGAGAAGTGTCTATTTTAACATACTCAAAATCCCCATTAATGCCGGTCCAGGAAATTAGTCAAAATCCAAGATGGCGGCTAAATTTTTAATTGGACATTTAAAAATTTATAACTTTGTTATTTGTGATGTTATTTCAATGAAATTTGGCAGAAACATTTAAATTATAAGGATAAAAGTACAAAAAAATAACCACTGAGTTAACTTCATTTTTTCAAAATGGAGGCCATTTAAATATTTAGGTAATTCGTTTTGAAATATTTAAATGGGAGCCATTTAAAAAAAGTTTATGGCCATTCAAAATAGGTATTATTACGTACTAAAGCATGCCATTTACATTGTACTTTTGTATTACCTTCATAAGAATCGTTAAATATGTTTTTATAATTGTATATATTTTATATTTCGTTATTCATATTGTTTATTTACAGGTATAGTTGTGGACGATGGAAGGTGATACGACTTGTACAATTTGCAAGAAAGACACTTATGGAACAGACAGTGCAGTGTTACAAGCAAATGGTGCAAGTGCTATCAATATATGCAGTCAAACTAGAGGAAGTGATGTTGTAGCGGTTGAAGGGTCTAGAGTACATATTGACTGTCGTAAAAGGTTTACCGACAAGAGAAAATGCAATGCAGAGTCAGATGTTGCAAATGCTTCAGGTGCACCAGTCGCTTGACCACACAAACTTATGATCCTAAAATTCACTGCCTCTTTTGTGAAACAATTGTAGATTTCTAAGTGATAAAGGAGGGAGATCATTGACAATTTACTCGAAACATATGACAACCTAATGGAAGGTAGCATATTTGAAGGATTTAAAATCCAATGAATATCTGAAAGATGTTTGTGATGTATTAGATTCTAAGAAGAGTGAGCTAAGATCTTCCTCAAGGACCAGCCTTCTTTGGCTTGAATATCAATCTGCAGTAGCTACAATTCGTAAACTCATCACTGCAGATCATTTAGGATCATTTCCAATGCTACTTGAAGGTCTTACAGAAGCCCTGCCCATTTTTGCAGCATCTGGGCATACGAATTACACAAAACCAGTTTACCTTCACTTACAGAACATGACTGAACTTCAAAACACTCATCCTGAAATCTATGCAGTTTTCAATAGAGGTGATCATGCGCATGCGAAACGACGTACTGATAAAATATGGGCGGGATTGCCAGGAGATTTGGTAATTGAACAGTGTTTAATGAGGTCACTCAAGACAAATGGAGGTCTCACCAGAGGTAGTGGTATGTCCGAAATACAAAAAATTACATGGATGTTGTCAATGCCTGTGTATTCAGAATACAATAACTCAATGCAGAAGCTAACAAACGTTGTATACGAGTCTAGCGAACAGCATAAAGATTTGACGCAATCACGAAAGAAACGAGACAAGGAAGATTCAGATAAGATACTTCAGCCACTGAGATCGATTTCACCTTATTCAGACGATCCAACTTTGCGAAACATTGTAACTGGTGTCACAGTAGCTAAACATGTGAATGTTGAAACATTTAAAACCATTGGTATGGACATTGTGAAGAAGATGAAGAGCCAGGAGGTGTTTTCTTGTAAAATGAAACGAAATGACAAGGCAAAAACAATTTCTTCTGTATCATTCATTAAGTTCAAGAAAGAACCCACTACTGATCCCTGTTATTTCAGAGATTGATTATGTCATCTTCTTCGAGGGAAATTGATCTTTCGAGCGGAAGTAATGAAATTTGAACTGTGCTCCTTTCCTCCTGCGTTATTTCAAAGTCCAGCGGTATTGTTGAAAGCAGTCAAGCCAAAGCTATCAAGGGTGTTGATTGTGCGTGTTACTGCAAATAATGCTCAGCCATTTGTAACAGCAGGAGAAGGTGATACGAGTTATGTGCTCGATGGAGGGTCCTTACTGCATCGCCTGCAATGGCATAAAGACAGTACATTCAGGGATATAGCAAAATCTTATGCGTCGTTTGTGACAGTTAATTATTTACAAGCAACTGTAGTTTTTAATGGTTATACATCAGAATACACAATAAAAGACATGTTCGCCGAACAAATTCAATTTTCCCTTCTGTGAACTTCACACCAGATATGACATTCAGTAGAAATAAGGAAATGTTTATCACTTGCAAATTATACAAGTCGTACCACCTTCCATGGCCCGCAACTATACATGTAAATAAACAATATGAATAACGAAATGTAAAATATATAAAATTATAAAAATATATTTAACGATTCTTATGAAGGTAGTACAAAAGTAAAATGTAAATGGCATGCTTTAATACATAATAATGGTACCTATTTTGAGTGCACAACTTTTTAAATGGCGGCCATTTAAATATTTCAAAAAGAATTACCTAAATATTTAAATGCCCGCCATTTTGAAAAAAAAATTAAGTTAAGTCAGTCGTTATTTTTTATACTTTTATCTTTGTATTTTAAACATTTTTGCCAAATTTCATTGAAATAACATCATAAATAACAGTTATAAATTTTTAAATGAAAAATAAAAAATTCAACCGCCATCTTGGATTTTGACTGATTTCCTGGGCCGGGATAAACGGGGATTTTGAATATATTAAAATAGACACTTTTTACAATAAAATGAAAAAGAATCATTTGTGTTGCAATTTTGCCCAGGTCAAGCGAATTTGTACACCATTTTGACTGTACTAAGTGGTAGCGCGGCGTTTTTGTACTACAATGACGTCACTGGACAGGGAATGGTGCGGGGGTTCGAGTTTGTTTACATGACTATGAGGCAACCTTTACTTACTATCTATCAACCTCGTATTGTTTCAACTTCTCGCGAAACCACTGAGCTAAAAGATATATATCTTTTTTAGCTCAGTGCGCGAAACACCTACATATATATGTATACTAAATAATATTCTTAAAAGCAATAAAATGGGAATAATTTTACAAATATCAAAAACACTTAAATCAGCAAAAAGAGAAATATAAATAAAACACAATACATAAATATATTAATAATAAATAATAATCTAACTTTATAATAAACTGACAAAAACAAAACATGTATGTGATATCCTGGCTCGAGGCAAGGTCTCTAGAAAGGAAAGGTTACCTCATAGTCATGTAAACAAACTCAAACCCCTCGACCCGTTCCCTGTCCAGTGACGTCATCTATAGTATAAAAACACCGCGCTACCATGAAAGATGTATGTTTCGTCGTACAAATCACCTCATTTTTTTAAAAATAGATGTATTAAACTATTTTTGGGGTTGCAGTTTTTTTAAATGATACTTAAGTTACACACTTCAACATTTGTAATTGTAAGAATATATCTTAACCTTTTCAAAAACATTATGTTTATGTCATTAATTTGCAATTTACAATAATAACAAAAGTATAATCATACAAAATTTAATTTATATTTTTACTAACTAAAATTTAAAATAAAAAGCTATCTTGGTAATACATTTTAAATCATATAACTAAAAAGCAGTCATTAAAATTGTATTTAATATTTTTTACAGAATAAAAAAGAAAAAAATGCAATCACGATAATACATTTTAATCTATATATATAAAAGCCAAAACCCACTGACTCACTCATCACGATTTCTCAAAAACTACCAAACAGATTTGAATGAAATTTGGTATGTAGCTTCCTCTAGGGCCATAGGTGCTCACTAAGAAACGGTTTGAAAAAAATCGAAATTTTAGGGGGGGTTTGGGGGGATCAAAGTTATTAAAAAATGACTTCTTCAAAACTACCAAATGGATTGGAATGAAATTTGGTATGTAGCTTCCTCTAATGCCATAGGCGATCACCAAGAAAGGGTTTGAAAAAATTTGAAATTTTAGGGGGGTTTGGGGGGATCAAAGTTATTAAAAAACGACTTCTTCAAAACTACCGAATGGATTGGAATGAAATTTGGTATGTAGCTTCCTCTAGGGCCATAGGTGCTAAGAGGAATAATATTTACTATAATAATAAATACGGTATAATAATAATAAACTCACCTATACAATGTTAAATGTTATGGCCTATGTCATCAGTCTTTGAAGCTTTTGAAGTCTTTGAAGTTGGAGTTTTGCTTTACGTGTTTTGGCAAGTAAACTTGCATGTTGATTTAAATACCTCATTCGAATAAATAATCTTTGTTTGATATAGCTCTGAACTACAGGTTTATATTTTTCTTCAATTTCCATACGACGGATAATTTTGTTTGTCAACTGTTTTACAACTCCAGGTCCTTTGGGAATTAGATTTTTTGTAATTTTTTTGAACAACCTTTCAATTCTTAAAACTTTAGTTTTGAAATCACTACTAGGCACAATTAAACCACCATACGACAAGTGATGTAGCCACGTTGGTATTGTATAGTCATGGTCTTGCTTATTTTGTTGTAAGTTGCATTGTGTTGTAGTTGAACCAAGCTCTGGATGTTGTACTCTGTACATCGGGTTTTAATCTCCGGATTTTAGGAGCGTACCCTAAAAGTTCAGCTTTTAAATCTCGGATAAAATCGTCATCACTAAAATGCACTGAACATATGAAGGCAGAACTAGGATTCCATTTGTCGGCTCGTTTGCATTTCTGTATCCATTGCTTCTGATAAGTAGTATTCTTTGGAAAGCTAAATATAAGTATGACACAAAAATTAAACACTATAAAGGCTAAATTGAATACATCATTCTAAATACTTATACTTGTCTTTTTGTAAATAAATACTTATAACTAAGTGAATGAACCACAAGTATTTGTTTTACTTGTATTTTAAATAAGTATTCTTTTTACTTACTATTAACATTTATTTTAAACTACAAAAATAAACTTATCCTCGTAATTACTTCTTTTTGTGTCGGTAAAGAACGTAATTACTTGTACTTGTAAGTAATTTTGTAAGAACTTGTAAGAAATATTTTTTGAATTGCTAAAATAAAATAAAATGAAATAAAATTATATCGAACAAATCCCGATTACTAGGAATTGGTTACACACCAATTTGTATACATGTTTTGTTTTGGTAGCATAATTATTTTGATTGTTTTTGTAAACATTATTAATTTGTGAATAACCTAAAATAATTTGTAAATAACAAGCAAAAGATAAATATATCAGAATTAATAAAATAGCATTCTAAAATGTATCTCTCTATGATAGCCTACATATAAATTGTATGGAGTTTATTTAATTGGGTAGCAGTATTTTTATTGAATATGTAGGCCTATATTTAACATTCCTTGCATCAACTGTAAATAAAATATATTAGTATATTTGTTTGTTTTTTTAACACGCTTTGTGTGGGAAGTTCATGGGGTTCAATAAGCTTCAAGTCACCAGGTGGGCATACTGGCATACTGAACAAAAAGTTATTTTCTACAATTTTAATGCAAAAGATAGCCACAGAAACTACTTTTTAAATCAAAATATTAAGACAAAAGAAAATTATAATAACATTTTATATGAGTAAGTGGTATTATATTATTTACTATTACAATAGAAACAAAAAATATCTAGGCCTACCTGTGAAATGATATATCAGTTCTTCCTTCTAGTTTTGCTTTTGCTTAATAATATTTGCAAGTTGCAACCGCACAAATGGAACCACCTTTAGGTTTATTAATTGATTTTCTATTCATTGTAGGCCTAAATAATATATTTCTTCTACCTACACTTCTAAAACACTTTATATACACTAATTTAACGCGTATAAACGTAAACGACAGAGCTTTGATAGCTTTGATCACTGTCTAGGTATACTAAGTACTACGTCACAGCCCCCACTCCACTTTTTTGATATTTCCCGAATGAGGTAACCTTTCCTTTCTAGAGACCTTGGGCTCGAGGGTCTTGTACATCCATGGTCCATAACTTTCGGTCTAGGAATGCCTGGTGGATCTCTGGCGAGAAAATGTGTTCCCCAAACATTGCAATATCCTTGAAGCCTACTATCCCATAATC